>PVIY010000088.1:0-274631 GCA_004026745.1 Myrmecophaga tridactyla
GGCAGCTAGCAAACTAGAACACCCAGGAAAAAAAATTGTGAAACATTTTTCTCCATTAGCTGATAAACTAAACAATTAAAACATTCTACAGAGCTAGAAGATACAACTACCTTTTTCTCTTCTGCATATACTTGTCACCCTTTTATCAATAAGAGAAAAGCCTATCATGCTTTGCTATTCTAATTAACAATGAATCTTGATTAAGTTGATAGGTGTTTAAGAACACTTAAAAAAAAAAGGGTGCATATTTGGAAGCCAACTGAAAATCTTAAGTTGTTTTTGTTTGGTTTGGTATACCATGCAAGTTTTAACTGTCAATAACCATTTTTCCTTATACATAAAAGATATCCATGAGAATGACAAAGAAGATTAAAACTAAACTTGAAGCATCTAGCACCATCTATTCTGTACCCAAATAGTAAATCAATTTTATAAATGAAATTAATTTACATACAGCAAATCTACATGCATGGGGCTTGGCTTTATATTAATATCCCAACTCTTGCCTCTCTGGGAATTGACATTCTGAGTTTATCGTACAATCTGCTAAGAGCAATCCATAGACATGACATAAGACAGATGGCAAAGAGTTCATGAAAAAAATCTAAAAATACCATGACTGATACAGACAGTCCTTTCAGGTAGAAATCAGAGTTCAAGACATTAAAGAAAAAAATGAAAATCAATTAAACTTCCAAAGGTGCAGGAAATTGTATAGATGTTTGGAATTGCTTCTCCCAGCAATATCAGTTCTAATATCACAGTAGCAGATACTTAGAGATCGGTAATGAGATTTTCCATTTCATTGCAAATGAAATTGTAACCTCCTTAAAGCCTATTTTTTCCTTTTCAAATGATGGAAAACTGGAAAGAGAATGAGAGTATGTGAGAAAACTAGGTATTAGAAGGCAAACTAGTGTTCAAACATATCTACAATCTTTTCTCTTCCAAGGGAGGAAAAGAGAATTGATTACAAAATACACTTGTATTGGCTCAATTAAGGACAGCTACCATTGCGTCTTGATCTAAAATACTTTATAAGTACATTCTTCCTAGGTGACAAAATGGCAACATAATGACACTTTTTTTTGGTCATTTGGAGTTTGGCAGCCTGATTTCTTTCTTCCACCTCCGAGCTATATGTGCCAGTCAACCCCTTTACTTCTAGCTCTCTCACTATAAAATTTTATCCCATCTCCACTCACTGGTTCAAAATCAGTCCCCTTTCCTGGAATATTATAACTTCCACTCCCTATTCTCATCTAAACCCAAGCTATCCTTGAATGTTTGCTTTAAAGCCCATCTCTTTTTCTAAAATCTTCCCTCAATCGTCCCACGTAAATGAACACAAATTAATAAATATACTGTTTGGAAATTATCTGTAGTTTTTTTTCATATTTATGTGTATATTTCCAACTAGAATGAAGGCAGACAGGATTTGGCTTTTGCATTTTTGTAGCCCGTGATAACTGCTTATATAGTATTAAATGCACATTATTTCAAGCACATTCCATCTGCCAGCTCCCCTCCAAGTGGACTTCAGCCTCAGACTGCCTGCTCTATTGTGGTAGCACTTCCATGAATCACTTCCAGAGGAAGGAGGAAGGAACTTTTTATGCTCAGAAGTTTCCCTGCCTTGGCCATTGCTGCCAATGCTTCAGAGAGAATGGATATAGGGAATCAGCCATAAAGAATATCTACTACATTCTTTTGTTTACAACTCGCAAGCACCCTCATGGTGAAATAAGAGAGATACTAGCAACACAGAAATCTGCTTTTCAGTGGAGAGAGAGAAAACCCAGATTGGTGGACAAGCGAGTAAACAGAATGATAAAGTACGTTGTGTATGAGGAAAGGAAGACATAGCAAGTTCAAGAGATTTTCCAAAGATGATAATGAAACCTGGTTGTTTCAATTCCCAGTTAAGTTCTCATTCCACCATAAGCCCACCACACTGGCAGTTAAATATTATCTGTCTTCTAAGTATCATCCATACATATTTGCTTTAGGTTTATATATACTGTGTTTTGAGTTTTATTAGTCTTACTAATTCTTTTTAAAAATCATTAGTCCTGGAAACTATGATCTGGCTATTTCTGCAGTTTACCAGGTCACTCATCCCTCAGTCGTCTCCGTATCCTTTTACTTCTCTCCACAATAAAGTAATTAATTAACTAATTAATTAAAATTGTTCTTATTTTGCTAAGAACACCACAAACTCAGTTTAAGTTGACAAACATCTCTTGAAAATCAAAAATTCTGTGACTATACCAAATATATTCTAGCCCCTTGTCTTCTATTCTTATTTGTGTCAATACATATTTTCATACCTGTACTGTAGTTAACCAGATACAAATGATTTCCTTAATAAAAGGTGAACTTTGAATATTAGAAATTCAGACACTTTAACATGTAAATATTTACATACATGAATTCAGAGATCTTTCCCACCTAAAAAACTAAAAATTATATTTTTTAGCTTCATCAATACTCTGACATTAAAGTCACCTCTATACTTTAAAATATATTTATTTTAGGAGTTCAGATGGATATATGCACTTTCTTACAAAGAGCCAAAACAATCTGCACGTAGCATGTTTTCCTATATCAGCACTTTACTATAATTTGGAAGGAGTACCATGAATACAAAATAAGCAGGAATAAAAAGGGTAAACATGTCAAATAGGTCACACTCTTTACATTGCTATCAAGATTAGAATCTTCATATTCGAATATCAGTCCAATGGTTTATTCATTTTACTATGCTATTCTTTTTTATTTCAAAATATCTATCAACAATTCTAATATAAGGCAAGATGTATTTTTTTGGAAATATGATATTAGTCTAAGAAAATAACTTACTCTACTCAGGCAAAGCGATCAAATGACTAGGGAAAATAATGTCTTATATCAAACCGGTTCTCTTTTGTTCACTTGCCTAAACTCGAACCAAGGTCATGGTTAATAAGTAAAGTTATGTGAGGAATGCATCAGGCTATATGGCTGTATGATGTAATGTTTTCCAGCACTAAAGGAAAAATTCAGAAATTTCTTTCCAAAGAGTGAAGCTCAGTTTCCCATTAACTGAAGAAAGCTTTTTTATTTTAACATGACCCTTTAGTGGCCACACAGACCGCACACAGACAGGCAGCTACATTTCAAAACAGGTGTGTGTAGTATATTGCCTTGATCCGTTCTTCCAAAATCAGGATTCTGTGTCCAGAGTGATTTTTTTTGTTTTGCTTCCCCACATAGCTGCAAATGATCAAAGAGCTTCTCAGACCTGAACACTGTACAGCACATGCCAAAGTAAATAATCTGTGGGGGGGGGGGTTGCACAGCATTCTGCTGGACATGGGCTGAAGCAAGTATAAAAGAGCAGACAAGGGAAGAGTGAGGTATGTAAAATATATAGGTTGCCTTTCTACTCATGTTTACTTGTGGCAGTGATTAGCTGCCTTAGGTTACAGACACCCTGAGGATCTGATAAAAGCTATGTACATTCTTCCCTGAAAAATGCACACACAGTTTGCAATTCTGAGGGTACCTACAGCTATGGAATCCAACTTAAGAAACTCTTTTATGAAAACTAAGGCAAACATTCTCTCTCTTAGAGCAAAATATTCTCAGACTCTGTGGGATGTTTTGATTACTGCCAGTTCCCCTTTCCAGGCAAAAAGAAGATATAAGAAAATGCAAAGGATCACTGTTGGGTAAGGTTTAAGGTGACAGAATTCCTTTCTTTCTGAATACTACATGAAATAGACTCTGAAAGGGGTTAGATTGAGGAAAACAATATAAGTAATAGCTACAAGAAAAGTTGACTATTCACTTTATTTTGAAAAAACAGGTATCCTCACAAATGAGAAGGAAAAAAAAGGATTTCATTTTAAAAGGAGCTGGAATAATTGGAGCAACAAAATAAATAAGGTCATACTGTATTTTAACATAAAGTATAAAATAAATATCCATGAATCCATGCTGATACAAATAAATGATTTAATAAATAAATAAGTGGGGGTAGAGACAAATCTCTTGTGCAGAAGAATTCCAAATAATTTTTATAGATACTACTCACTCTTTGGGTATAGGCTGTGTATAGTGACTTCCATCCAAAGAATATAGTGTGGAAAGGGGGTTGTCTTAGTTTGCTAGGGCTGTTATGACAAATATCACAGAATGGGTTGGCTTAAACAACAGGAATTCATTGTCTCACAGTTTCAGAAGCCAGAAGTCCAGCATCAGAGTTTCACAGGCCAGGCTTTCTCCAAAGTCTTCAGCATTCTGGTGGTGGCTCAGTATCTGGTTTTGCTACATGCTGATCTGTCTCCCATTTTCTCCTTTGGTTTCCTACTCCCCCCTGCTCCTTGGTCTCTTTAAAGTCCCACAGTTATAATTGATGAAGACCTAATCTCATTCAGTTTGGCCTCACCTTAACTAGTAACATATTCGAAGATCCTATTTAAAAATGAGATCAAATCCACAGGATTCGGGATACTTGGGCATGTCTTTTGTGTAGGACAGGAGTCAACTCCAACAGGGGGTAGAAGAGATTTTACTGTAAAAACTTTGCAATGGAGAAACCTGACAAACGCTACCTCAGGCACATGACCAAGTTCAACATCAACAATAAGTCATGTTGATAATGTGCAAACTTGATACAATGTGAAGAAAACAGTACTTTACCCCTGTGATCTTTCTGCCCAAAATATATAAGCCCACTCTACTCATGACATAAACATCAAACAAATCCCAATTGACTGACATTCAACAAAGTACCTGACCAGTAATGCTCAAAATTTTCATGTTCACGAAAAAACAAGGAAAGTTTGAGACACCATTACAGCTAAGAGGAATCTATGGAGACAGGATGATTAAATGCAATGTGGTAAACTGTATGGGATTCAAGAACAGGAAAAGGACATTAGGTACAAACTAAGGAAATCTGAATAAAGTATGGATATTAGTTAGTTATAACGTATCAATATGGGTGCTTTAATTGTAACAAAGGTACCATGCTAGTAATTTAAGGTGTTAACAATAGGGGGAACTAAATTCAGGGTATATGGTAGCTCTCTATACCATCTTGGCAATTTTTTTGTAAATCTAAAACTGTTCCAAAGTTATAAATCTAAAACCGTTCTAAAGCAATATGCTTACTTAAAAAAAAAAAAGAGAGCATTCGTTTCCAGGAGCCTGCCCACGCAAAAGAAAAGTTCGAAGATTCAGGAGAGGTAATCATACTTTCTTATTTCAAAATTCACAACCTTAACTGGAAGTAACCTCTGTATATGATGATGTCAACCTGACTTCCTGGTCATATGCTAAGGCTAGGCTTATGGTAAAGCACTGCTACATGTCTGTACATATGAATTTATTAAAAGTTTAATATTCTATTACCATCTATAGAAGAATTTTTAGATGGAAAGGTAATCAGACAAATAGAAACATAAAGACAAATACGTCCTATATTCAGATTACAAATTAAATCAGTAATAGTTATGAATCCAGATAATTTGGGAGTTTTAATAGTGTTTCCATTTGCTTATTTTTCTAACCATAGACTAATTTATGATCCCATCTCTTAGCAGTTCCTTTATTTTCCATTCTGTGTTTTCACAAGTTAAATTGTAAACAGAAAGCTTATGAATACAGCGAGTGTTATATTGTACATGATTCAATGAGTTTAATGAGTTTATATTTATTTCAAATGAATGTGTTTATGGGTATACATGCATGTGTGTGGCAAAGTGTGTCATATTATCATGGACCAAGAATCATAACTAAGAGCAGCGCTTGACAACATTCATGGCATTTACACACCACCCCCGCAACTGGGCTCAAGGAATTGTTGCAGCCTGTGGAAATATTTTCAAATCTTGTCTATCTCAAATTATGCAATGACATCATCCATGGCTCAAAGAAAAATATTTTTCACAAAGCAGAAGCATCCATTTGGAGAGATGCTGGATTTTGGATATCAGCAGCTTTCATATCACATCAAAGGCTAATCCATCGGTCGCTTTTAACTTCATATTACATGTGAAATTAATAATTCCATGAATGCTATAAATGACTTACTTTTATACAGTACAATTCTCAGTGTATAACATTATACTTTCTCACTATGCCTAATTGGCTTATTAACGAGATACAAACATTATGACATAAGTAATCAACCTAAAACTTCACTCCAAACACAATGTTTATTGTGCAATTACTTTCCACACATGCAGAAATAGGATTACATCCTGACCCAGCAAAGAGGAATCCAAAGCAGTACCTCTAATTCTGTTACCAACTTCCACTGGATGTTATTTGTCTTTTTTCAATTTTTCACATATACTATTTTCAGTATATATTATTATATATATAATTTTCCCTCTTGGCCTAACAGAAATGTGATAAGATAAATAATACACACATAGTAGAGTTGAGAATCAATGTGTTTATAATTGAAGAAACATTTATCTTAGAGTCACGAGTCTTCTGTTCCCCAGCTAGACTATAAGCTTGCCACATGATACTGGGCAAAGTGCCTACCCTCTGTGAGCCTCAAAATACTCAACTTAAAATCAAAGGTTTAACTTGAGTGGTCCCTGTGATTCCATCCAGTTAACATTCTATGACTCGACTTCTACTCGATACAGAACCACTGGGGTTGTCCCTTCAGAGCTGCTGCTGCTGCCAAGAAGGCTGACTGGTGTGGTGATTTGAAGCTGTTATGTACCCCCATGGCATGTTCTTAAATTTAACCCAGTCCTCTGAGTGTGGACCCATTGTAAGTTGGATTTTATGATGAGTCTACTTCAGTTAAGGGGTGACCCACTTCCTTCAGGATAGGTCTTAATCCTATTACTGGAGTCCTTTATAAATGGAATGAATACAGAGAAAAGAGGAAAAGCCATGAAGGTTAGAAGTTGCAATCAACAAAAGCCAGACAGAAGGGAGAGACCAGACACTGTCATGTGCCTTGCCATGTGACAGAGGAGTCAAGGATCACAGGAAGCCAGTGTTCATGAAGAAAGTGTCACCTTGATGATGGCTTTTTGGGGCCTCAAACTGTAAGCTAATAAATTCCTATTATTTAAGCAGACCCATTTCATGGTATCTGATTTAAGGAACCTAGGAAACTAAAACAGCTGCTTAAAATTCACAGTTGGGTCTCTTCTGGGGTAGCCTTCAGCTGAAAGAAGGTGTCTTGCCTGAGGGTATGCCCTCATGCTAGAGGCAACTCGCGTATGATGACTTTGATATGGCGAAACAAAGGCACGTGGCTTCCTTGCAACAATTAGGACAACTCTGATGGACAATCTCAGCTTCAGAGCTCTGTGGCATCAGCTGAGGCCTCAGCGACAACTGCTTTGCAGTTCTACTTCTTCTCTGTTTGAATCTGCCTTCCTTACCCCCTTAGAGGTACTGTTCCCAAGAGCCATCCCTTTCTGAATGCAAAAGTCCATCTCAGAGCTTGTTTCCCAGGGAACCCAAACAGCAACATCAAGTAATTACCATGATTCATTAAAGAACAACAAAAGCTTAACCATCACGCAACGTATCAATATGCTAAATTTCTCTTTTAGTTTAGTCATTCCTTAATTCAGTTAATAAAGTGTTTTGAGCACTTATCATGTGCCATGCAGTGTGTGAGATGCTGGTTATGCATTGCAGAACCAAATACACGTTCATTATTTTGATGTAGATATGATATTTAAAGCTGTTGGTTCAGATGAATTTGCCTAGTGATTCTCACCTTGACTGTATATTGGATTCAGTACAAAATACTGATACCTGCTCCCCCGACCCCCACCTTCAGATTTTGATTCGATTAATTTGGGATGTGGCTCAGGCAACAGGATTTCTAAAGCTCCTCAGACAGTTCTAATGTGCAGTCAGCTTAAGAATCACTTGTTTGAAAAGAGAGTTCACAATGAGAAGAGAAAAAGACAGGGGTATGAAATAGGAGGAACTCTAATATTTAATGAGCAGATGGAGGGAGATAGGTAAAGATTAAGTCAAAGAATGAACTGCCCAAGAGAAAGAAGGAAATCCAGAAGTGTGCAATGTTAACAAAAGTCAAGGGAAAAAAAATGTTTCATGGAAGGGTTTACCAATAGGATCAAATGTCACTGTGAAGTTAAGATGATGAATGAAAATTCTACATGGGACTGAATAAAAGAGAAGGCTGTTTTGCAACAGAGAAAGGGCTGAAACCAGATGGGAGTGAACAGCCAAATGGGAGCAAACAGTACATGAATAGGAGGTGAGGAAATGGGGTGACAGAATACATCTGACTTTTTTGAAATTACTGACTACATAAACTCTAGAGAAGGAAAAGGACATACGGCAACTAAAGATGGATGTGGAGGTAAGTGTTGGCATTCTTCTTTTCCTTTATTTATCATGGAAAACGTTAGTATATGTTTATATATTATGCATATGTCTACATAGAAAACTATGGCCAGAGACTTTTCCAGGTCTTGGAAAGATGGTAGCAAACAAAACATACAAATTTTTTCCAGATTCAGAGCTCATGGAGCTAAACCTCAGATTCTGAAGAATAATTGCCCAGAAAGTAGAAATGCAGAATTCCCAAATTTCCATTCCTAAAAGCATACTACTCAATGATATGGTTTGTATTTGATATGTTTTCAAATAACCATTATCCCAAGTCAGGTCACATTTATAAACAATGTTAAGATAAAAATCTTCATTTTCATTTGCTTTATGTTGCTTTGCCTTTTTCTGCCTGTGTGATTTTTTGCTTGTTTAGTTTTGTATTTAATGTTTGAATACAAATTAAAAACAAAATTGAGTCCATATTATGCCAATGAAAATCCCAGCATTTTGTATCTGTGTGCATGAAAATAGACATTTATATGAAAATGCAAAGGCCCTAGAATTGCCAAGATAATACTAAAGAAGTACAAAACTAGAGAACATATCTTTACCAGGCATTCAGCTACAGTAATTAAAAAAGTGAATTGCTGGCACAGGGGCAAGCAATATTAGACCAGTGGAATAGAAAACAGAATGAAGCAACTGATTTACAATAAAGGCACAATTCCAATTCAGTAGAATAAGGATGGTTGTTTCAATCAATGTGCTCATTAATTGGATATGCATACTTTTAAAGTGAGGCTTGGCCCTACTACACAACGTACAAGAAACAATCTGAAATGAATTACAGAACTAAATGTGAAACATAAAGCAAGGCTTCCAGGAAAAAACAAAATAGACCACCCTCATGACCTTGGAGGAAGGAACGATTTCTTAAATAAGATAGAAAAAACATTAACTTTAAGAGAAAAGATGAATAAACTGGACTTCTTTAAAAGTAGGAACTTCAGTTTATTAAAAGACACCATGAAGAAACTGAAAAGGCACAATAAAGATTAGAGATGTGATTTGTAATACATATATCTGACAAATGATTCTGGCTACAATATCTAAGAAAAATAAAAACAACCCAAAATAAAGTTTACTTGGGCAAAATGCTTGAATAGGCACTTTGCAAGAGGATAATGGAAAGTCCAAAACACATGAAAAGATATTCAACAACGTTAATCATCAGGGAAAGGCAAATTAAGACCACAGTGAGATATCATTATACTCCAACCAGATGGTAAAATTATAATGACAGACAATAATATTAATGACTGACAATAATATCAAGTTTTAGTGAGAATGTGAAAAATCTGGGACTCTCATATATTGATGGTGAGACTATGGTTGGAAAACTGCCCATATTTTCTAAAGTTAATTATGAATATTTATGATACAGCAATTTACTTCCTGGGTATACAGTCCAATATAAATGCTTATGTCTACCAAAATACAAGTGTAAGAATTTTCATAACACAAAGGTGTTATGAAAGCTCTCATAATAGCCTCAAATTGGAAGCATTCTGAAGGTCCATCAATAGTCATGACAAAATGTTGAACTCGACCTGAGCCCTGTGCTCTTTGAACACTGGAATGATAAAGAAATGCACACACCATTTTGTGTTCCAGGGAACACCTTTCAGCAAAGGACCATCCTTCTCCAAATGACTTAGATAGGAATTGCAGATAACTCCTTTGTTTACCTACAGCAAGTCCAGACATGGACTCTCCCAACTCCCATTCTTTGTCACAGAAAGGAGTAGTTGAACTTCCTGTTCCCACTGATCACTCTGCACAAAATACCCACTGACTTCACGTAAGTAAACTTTAATTAGCCTTCTCTCTTCCCCAGAGGCCCTGAACTTTGTTTGCACTCTAGGGAAAGCCATCACTGGAATGCTCAACAACCCTTCGTTATGGGCCTCTCCTGAGAATCAGCTGACCATTTCCCCATACTTGGTCCTTCTAGCCTTGTTTACCCCTCCCTATCAAACAAGTTTAGTCCTCCCAATATGCCTGACCTTTGAGACACTTCTAGCTCTTATAGTAAGAGCATTCTCCCTAATGAACAGTTTTCCTTCCCCAATGTAATAGCCTTTACAAATAAAGTCCGTCCTTACCCAAGCCCATATTTTTTTATTATTTAACAGGAAAATGAATAAATATATTGTAGTATATTCATAACAATTAAATACTACACTGCAATGAAAAGGGAGGATATTGCCATATAAACAACATGAATGAAATCTCAGAACCATGATGTTGAGAAACAACCAGTAAAATAAAAGGGTACATATTGTTATATTTCCATTTATGTGAAGGTCAAGGACTAGCAAAACCAAACTAAGGAAAGAAAAGTCAGAACTGTGCTTACCACTTTGGATAAGGTATTGAGTGGGATATGGCATGCAGAAAGCTTCTGGGGTATTAGCAATGTTGTGCAATTTAGTCTGAGTGATGAATACATGGGTGTGTACAAATAAAAGAATTACTGAATTATGTGGTAAGACTAGTGTACTTTGCTGGATGTCAGTTATACCTAATTTTTTTTAAAATGAAAATATATATATATAGGTAGAAAAATTTAGGTTCAATGATATATAACAGATCATCAAATTTTCTATAATGGAGCTATGTTCCAGTAGCCTTGATTCTTGAAGACAATTGTATAGCTTTTACAATGTGACTGTGTGATTGTGAAAACCTTGTACCTGGTTCTCCTGTTTTATCCAGGGTATGACAGATGAGGAAAAAATATGGATAAATAAATAAATAATAGTGGGATGGGGTAAAATAAATTGGGTAGATTGAAATATGAGTGGCCAATGAGAGGGTGAGCTATGGGGTATGGGATGCATGAGTTTTTTTCTTTTTTCTTTTTATTTCTTTTTATGGAGTGATGCAAATGTTCTAAAAATGATTATAGTAATGAATACACAACTATGTGATGATATTGTGAGCCACTGATTGTACACCACATATGGACTGTATGTGTGTGAAGATTTGCCAATAAAAATATTTTAAAAATTTTCTATAAAAATGAACAATAGAATAGAATAACAACAGATATTAATGATATAGTTTACAAACAAGCATTTGTTATACATACATAAATCCATACCTTGTATAGTTAAAATCACTAGATCAGTAATATTCCATTTCTTAGACCGGTTGATAGAAACATGGGTGTTTAGTTTAGTTTTGTTTTTGTCAGCATATCATTTTGAGATTTCCAAAACCATATACCAAAGACATTATCTCCTCTTCATCCAATAGAGAAAAGTTTGTAGCCTCCCCAGCTTCAGATATGTGGTGGTTTAGAGCTATGTACTCCAGAAAAAAAACACACAGTTAAACATAATCCCTTCCTGTGGGTGTGGACCCACTGTGAGTAGGACCTTTTGATGAGGCTACTTCAGTTAAGGTTGGCCCACCTCCATGGGCTTGGTCTTATTCCTGTCTACGAGAGTCCTTTATTAGCAGAATGAAATTCAGACAGAGTGAGAGAAAGCCACAGAGGGAGCAGCCAGAGATGAAAGTCACTAGAACTCTGAAGTGAAAGGAGAGTCCCGGCCTTCTGGTAGAAAAGCCAAGGACCAAAGATCACCATCAACCAGACCCAGAATGCCACACTCTTTTCTGGGGAGAGCATCACCTTGACAACGCCTTGATTTTGGGCTCCCCTTAGCCTCAAAACTGTGATTCAATAAATTCTCATTGCTTAAGCCAATCCATTGCATGGTACTTGTTTTGGGAGTCAGTAAACTAAATCAAAACACTAAATCAAAAGACATCATTAGTGATTAAGCACACCAATGCTGGAGCCAGACTGTCTGGGGATTCAGCACTAACCAGCTGTGTGACTTTAGACACTTGATCTGTGTAACCTCAGTTAGCTGATTTGTAAACAGGGATAATAATTCTAGGAAATAAGTCTTGGTAACAGGCCTGTTTTCAGAAATCAATTAGGTAATGTATGCAACGAGTTTAGAATAGTGCCTAATGCTTAGTGTGATATAATTACCAATTCACGAGCAACCTATCTATTCTGCATGCAGACGGGGAGAAATCCATGTTATAAAAGTAAGACTAGTCAGAAAAAAAGCTAGTCAAATCCAAACCAATTGAAAGTCATCAATTTGTAGTTCGGTTAAGTAAATATGCAGAATATCCTGATTTCTTATATACTATAAATTAATTTATCATATTTTCCAAATCAGTACTGTCTTACTACTTTCTAAAAATGTATGTACTCTCTAAAAATGTAAGTTAATAAAAGGGAGTATATTTCCTGCTACTGCAATCCAAAAACATGATATCAAGAGAGGCTGTACAAGAAATTGAGAACTGACACCAGTAATTCAAGTTCCATAGGCCTTTAGAGTAAGTCATTCCAACTGATACTACAGAGGTTCTGGATAAAGTGGCTTTTGCTATCATCAGGGAACCCAAGGAACTGAGTAAAAACCCTAAAAAAGGCCACTATTAATCTTTTGAAATTGTTTCTGCTTTACATACTCTTTGCAGCTTTTCTTCACATAACTTATAATGTATAAATTTATTGTAACATAGAGACAAAGAATTTCTCTCTTTTGAATTGTATCTTCATTGAAATATTCATGGTCAGGCAAGTGATGAATGATATGTATCCTAGACAAAAATATCACTGCAAGATAAAGAGGCAAGAGGCACGAATGTCATTCTGAGATGAGCACGGCCTCCTCACAACATGAATGTAGTGATACACAGATCCCTCCCTATCAACCACTGCTGGAAACCAGTGTAACTTTTTATTGAATGAGCTACAAGCTGGAGAACTCAATTATGAACATTTTCTCCACAACCCTCCAAACCTGCTCTGTATTCTGCATGAAATCTCCTGCAGATCTCATAATATTCAGAGTCACTTTCAGATATAAAAAGTTCCCCATGGCAATTTCAGACCCACTAAATTTGTCACCTCATAATTAAGATGTACAGTCCTGAGTAATATCCAAAACTCTGAGCTTGATTCAAAAATGAAATCTTCTCCCTCCCCAGCGAGGCCTTTCTCAGACAGGGAAGTTCCCAGAAGGCTGCAGCATGATTGCCTGTTGTTCTGTTCTCCTGTCTTGCTCCTTTATAACATCTTTGTGGATTTCTCAAAATTCCCTCTTCGAGAACCTCTAACTTCAATTACCATGAAGTAGCCATCCATGGCTTGTCTCCTGCTGGCAAATCCTGATTCTATCTTCAGCCCCAATCATTTGGCAGTCCACCCCCGACAGGTCCACACTGTTGAGATTCCCTCACCATCTGGAGCAATTTGGGGCAAAGTTCATTTGTTTTAAACTCCAGGACAGGGTGCACACTTGCTCACTTGCTCTCTCCACATGAGTCACAGTTAACTGCTCAGGCATTCTTATCCTGACCACTTGTAAATACAGTTGTGTGCCGCTGCAGCCCTTTCCTCTCTGCTCCAGTGTCTCTCGCCAATAGGCACAGCCATGCCTTTGACTTCTCCAAAGTAAGTCAGACACTATTCCATTATGAACCCCTCAAAGTACAGGTTCAAGGAAAGAAAATCATTTTCCTCCCATCCCTATGGCAGAAAGCAGTGAAAACTCCCACATCATTCCCACAACTTCTCCAAAGACTTTTTTCTACTTGGTCTCTTCCATCTTGTGCATTTAGGCCACTGAGATAAATGTTGGGTTAAAGGTTTCAAAGCTGGTTTTAAGCCACTTTTTTGTGTAAAACTTGCATAGGCGTCACTCCTAATTTTGGTATGTGGGCTATATGTGGCATATATTGCTCAGCTCTTGGTCTTTGGGGTCTCAGCCAAAACTGAGACAGAAAGCATCCCATTTCAACAACTTCCTAATCTGCGAAGCCTAACTTTTAACTGTCCTTAGTGGTAACTTCTAACAGGAAAAACAAGTAATGATAGATTAAGTATATAAGTAGTATAACTAAGTATTGCTCTTTAGTTTAAAAGTAAATATAAATATGATACTACTTAATAAATATAAGTAAGATATTTCATATAATTGATGATCATCTCTGCATTTTTAGATTCTGGGTGAACATAACATAATGAAACAGACTTTCAAACACAGAAGGTGATTATAAATAAACAGAGCTTTGCAGGCCTTTTAAAGTAGAAATTGAAGAATTTCCACATAAGTAACATTTTTAAATGATACACATTATAGATAGAATATTAATAAGAATATTAATAATTAATAGAATATTACTTAAAATTGTTTTTTATTATGTAGAATTCTTTGCCCTAATTAATAGTTGAATCAGCAACTGGTCATTTCTACAGAAGCATCTCCAACAAACTTCTATGTCAAAAACTATTTCATTTCTGATAGATAGATAGATAGAATAAAAGATGGCTGTTTACAGCTGATGAATTTTGTTCCTTCTTCTGCAAAGTCATTGTTAGAACTTGATCTACTATTCATAAGGAAACCTTAAAGCAATCAATATTCCTATTCAGGAAGTATCTTTCCCCAAAACTGTCACACAGCACTGAAAAGTGATTTATGGAATACTATGTAGAAATAGACCACCAGATAAAAACAAACAAGGATAAGGCAAGAAATCATCTGAATCCCTGTAAATTGTTCCCCTGGAACCCATGGAGAAAAAGAGGATGAACAGTAACCAGCCATCTATTACATGCATAGGGATGTCAGTAAATTAAAAATTGCATGCTATATGCTTATATAATTTAGACTTAAAGGAAATATTCTATTATCTAGCAGAATGTTATTTCCTAAGAGGCTATTCCACTAAATTTTGACTCTTACAACTCTTTGAATAAAGTATTTTGCATTAAATCTGTGTTCTATTGCAGAATAAATGATGAAGTTGGAAGATGCGGATATGCTAATGCCACATAAATAACCATAAATCCTTTTTTTATATTTCCCAATTTAATATAGTTTTTAAGCAAAACAATCGATTATATAATTTTTCTCCATCTAACACTGTGAAAAAGAGATGAAAATGCTACTCAAGGTTATACTTTTCATTAGCCTGAGGGACTCCCCTTTTCTGGAATCACTTCAGTCAGTTGTCCCCTCTCTCTTGCATCATAAAGTTTCTCCCTCTACTAGATCTATTTCAACAGCTTACCATCTTCCATCTGTAAAAACCTTTCCCTTGACCCCACACACCCCTCCAACTATATATCAAAATTCCCAAAAGAATTTCAATACTTAGTAATCTTGGTTTCCTCTCTTCCTAATCTCTTTTGAATCTAATCTAGTCAGATTTTTGTAAACCATCCATAGAATAATTTACAAAAACTACCCATAGAAACAAGACTTGTTAAGGTCAACAATGTCGTCAAGTTCAATGGGCAATACTCAAACTTCATCTCTTTTGCTCTAACATTGGGACTTGACCCATATTTTCTTTAAAATACTTTCTTAAATTCATTTGAACTTTCAAGTGAAGGAAATCAATCTTTTAATTCTGATCTTACTTTACTAGCTGCTCTTTCCCATTCTTGTTTGCCTGTTCCTCCTCATTTCTCCAACCTCATCCCCAAAGAATTATTTCACAGATGTCTTTATTTTTCTACATAAGTCCCTTTACATATGACCTTACCCAGTCTCATGACTGACAACCCTCAAATTTATATCTCCAGCTCAGACTGTTGAATTCTTGACTCTAAATTAAACAACTTTTTGGATATTTCCACTTTGGCATTCAACAGACACCTGAAACTTAACATTTCCTAAACTGTATTACTGGTTTCCCCTCATCTCCAAGCTGATCTTACTACTGTCTTCAGTATCTCAGTAAATAAAAACTTCATTCTTTTCTTGCTCAGGGCCAAAGCATAGGAAGCATCCTTGGTTCCTTTCTTTCTCTTATACCTCGCATTCCATCACCTACAAATCCTGTTGACTCTATCTTCAGACTACATAAAGAACCTAACCAGTTCCCACCACCTTTACAACTCTTACATTTATCTGGAACACCTGAAATACTGTAATATCTTACAATAGGTTTCCCTGCTTCCATCCTTGTAACCCCTATGCTTTATTTTCAATGTAACAACCAAAGTAGACTTTCCTAAACTTAAGTCATAACAAGCTTTCTAACCTTCCCATCACTCCCTCTGCTCCTTGTCTGCTTGCCTTTGTCTGAACACATAAAAGTCTGCCTCAAGACATTTTGTATTTTGCATCCCCTTCCCTGTAACACTGTTGCCCTACAAATCTCTATGGCTCTCACCTTCACTTCCTTTAGCTTTCTTCTAAAAGTGTGCCTCATCAGAAGAGCATTCCTTGACATAAAATAGCAACCCCTACACTCTCAATCACCCTTATTCTCCACAATTCTTCTCTATAGCACCTACTACCTCTTAACATTATTAAAAAATCATTTGCTTTCTGTCTCCTACTGGTATTAAACTCCTTCAGGGCAGAGACCCTGTTTTGTTCTCAGCTACATCTCCAGAACCTAGAACAGGGCTGGTACACGGCAGTTGTTCAGTAAGTAATAACCAAATAAGCTAAATGAGTCCTTTTGCAGCATGAGATGACAAGGAGTCAGTAAGTCAGTTAAGGAAAAAGTTAAAGAAAAATATTTCTGTTTCCTCTAAGTTGGAACTTTGATTAATGATTCTGAAATCCCAGAATATAAAATTAAAAATGCACTCAAAATACTAATGCTTCTGTCTTTTATTTAGTGCTATCTATAAGACAACAACTTTCACTCCACTGGTAATCAAGAACTGAGCATACATCCTTAAATTGATAGGCCAGAAGATGCACGATACTGCCAGAAATAACCTAAAGTTGAACTTACTCTTTATCATGGATGTTTGATTTAGTATCAATTTACGTTTTCTTATTCTAGTCACCTCAATCTATGTTGGCACTGCTAAACTTCTAATTTCCTAACCCTGTGATGTTTAGCATTACTGTAGTGTGAAAATCTTGAACAGTCTGAATTAAAAAAGCACATCCAAGTTTACAAAAATGATTCATATTTTTGGCAATTATAAACTGTGCTTTCATGAACTTATCTAGTCTTGTAAGCATGAATATGCATGAAAGGCTGGGTCACATGGGACATGGATTTTCAGTTTTATAGATATTGCCAGTTTACAGAATGCTTCTGCCAAGCTGAACCTTCGTCACCAGTGTATGAGTTCGCATTCTCATTAACAGTCAGTATTTTCCTTTTTTATCGTTTGAGCCATTCCTGGGGATATGTAATAGAGTCACATTGTGATTTTAACTTGCATTTCCTTGGAGACCAGGGAAGTTGACCTCCTTTTCATTGGCTCATTGGCCATTTGGCTATCCTCTTTGGGTCATTCTCAATTAGGCTGCATGGCTTTTTCATAATGATTTCCAAAATTTATTTATATATTATGTAGATGAGTCTTAATTGATATTTATTTGGAAACAACCCAAATGTCTTTCAACAGTGGAACAGAAAAAATAAAAAAGGAAAATACAATGTGACACATTCAAGTAATATAAAGCAATAAGTGAGTCCTTCTCACATTTAACATTGTAAATTAATCTCACACCTAAATGAGCAAAAGAAGCCAGTTAATAAAAGAGATATACTGGATTATTTCATTTATATGTACTTCAAAAACATGCAAATTTACTCTACTGTATGATACTCATGGGAGGAGGCAGTGAGTAATTGAGAGGGAACATGAAGGGACTACTAGGGTTTTAATAATATTCTATTTGTAGATCCATGTGCTGGTCACATGGTTACATGTGAAAATTTATTGTTATATCCTTATGATTTGTGCACTTTTCTGTGTACATATTATACTTGAAAATGTTTAAAAATATATATACACAATACAAATTTTGCATTTATGTGTGCATGTATGCATACATATATATATATACAAAATATATATACACACAAGCACATATAAATACACATGGATACAGAAGTATAAATTGCACAAAACAACTAAAAGATATTGAAATCACTGATCAGTTAAAAATTAAAATTCTCTATTTAATATCCTATGTGAGACAGTAAAGAACGTACCTAAATTTGTTATGGTGGTTTAAAAGATAATTCACTTTTCTATATCTGAATAATGAATCTATTGCTTTTTATCCCTTAAAAGCAGAGCCAACAGGAAACATGTGTTTTGTATTTCACTTCTTTTTCAGGTATAATTCTGTAGATGTTATTGTGAAGACATGCCATATGAAGAAAGAATAAATCATATGCTGTTTCTTGGAAAAAGCAGCTCAGAATGAGTCCTTTTTTACAAAACTATTGGTAACTACCATCACACTTGAATGCTATTAATCAAACTAATGAGTAGTTTTTAAATGGTGGAACACATGTCTATGAACAGGAAGATTTGGTAAGATTGAGTGCTAAATAAGTGACATTCTGTTATTTAGGGAAAAACTTCAATGAGTTTTAAATTTCAGCAAAAACCTATAATTAAATCCAACATATTGTCTAAAAATGAAAAAAATACAGTGTTACAATCAAGCTAAAGAAATCTGTTTTCATTGGTGAGGGTAATAACTAAATAAATATAAGCATAGTGGCAAATTATAATAAATAAAGACTTAAACTTGTAATTAGAAGACCTAAGCCTTTGTCCCGGCTCTGTCACTAGACAGCTGGTTGTGCTCTTAGGGAAGCCACTTTACCTCTCGTGACCTCAGTTTTCTAATCTTCTAAATAAACAGGATGGAACGCCATGCACTGCATGACCAGAGATAGCCTAAAATACCTACCTGAATTAAGATACTAGTTACTACTGACTAAATTTATGACCTCAGGAAACCTCTACAAATACTCTCCATGCAAGGTCTTCATAGGTAAACAGTAAATAATGCAGCCTGCCATACAGATTCACCATGAGGATTAAATGAAGCATCACATGTCCAGAAAGTGTGACACAAACGTTATTCTCATCCCAACCTCAATATTCTGCATCTACGAAGAAAGCTATGTGCAATAAGGTGACTCAGATACTTTACACGTGATTAGGTGTTTGATCTGTAAAAGTTAGCTTAAGCAATAATAGAAGAATGAGACAAAGAATTATATGAAACGTGAAATTCTTTTGAACTCTTTAAAGAAATTCTAATATTACAAACATATGTAATCCACTTTGTAAAACCTTTACATTTTAGAAAATACTCTTGTATACAATTTCAAATTATACTATCAGAGAAGCCCTGTAAAATAGGGAGATTATTATTTTCATTTTACATATACGAAAATTGAAGTCTGGAGAGGTAAAATGATCAAGGTCATAAATTCATTATGTGATGGATTCTAGAAGAGAACAAATACAAAAGTATTTCCACTCAAGATAACACTGTTTCCACATATTAAAATTCCAGAATAAACTTTTCCTCCAATTATCCTGCAAAATGTGTAAAATCACATTGTTAATGCCTTCAATTTACAGATCAGATCACTAAGGCCCAAAGAGCGCTGTCTGAGGATGCACAATAAGGTAATGACAGTGTAAAATAGAAACAAATTCTTATTCTGAATTCAAAGCCAATCCTTTCACCTCTGTATTCATTAAACTCATTTCACTTTAAAATGATCACTATTAATGTTTTTCTTTACCATTTAACTATGCATGTTTAATAGAAGCTATGACTAGAAGCATAACTATATCTGACAGCCATACTGCATCACATGCTGGATGACAAGTGTCTCTGTGCCAGGTGCTAGGGATTCAAAAATGAAAATGTGTTCCAACCACACACTCCAAGGGGAGATGTAAGACATACAGACTGATTTATTAATTGAAATACAGAATGGTAAGGTCCCTGATAAAGGTAATAAAGAAAAGGCTCTGAGAGAGCAAAAAAATCAGCTAACTGCCTGAAGGATTTCATAGAATAGGTGACTTTTGAGCTAGAAGGATAAGAAGGGATCCATCAGACAAATTCAAGGAAGAGATTGCAGCACATATAACAGAAGAGAATTACAAAGGGACGTGGCTATCCATGGCAGGTGAAGATGATGGACACGGAGAATGGAATTGAAATGAAAAAAAGCCTGGCCATAAGTAAACGATTGAATATACATGGAGGACCACAAATCTGTTTACACTACTGCACAGCAGTTGCAAAGTGTGGTCCATGGAACCCCTTAAGGACCCCAAGATCCTTTAGGGGGTCCACAGAATGAAAATTATTTTCATAATAATACTAATAAATTGTTTATTTTAGTATTACTGTGTTACCATTTTCACTGACGGTGCAAATAATGGGTAAAACTGCTGGTGTCTTAGCAAAAATCAAGACAGTAGCACTAAAAGTACTACAGTCCATAGGTTGGAGACTTGAGTAAGTTATCTCCTCAGAAATGTGACCCACTCAATTGTGGGTATTAACGTTTCATTAGAGGGAGATGTGACTCCACCCATTCCAGGTGAGTCTTGATTAGTTTGCTGGAATCCTTTAAAAGAGGAAGCATTTTGGAAAAAGCTTGAGATCTGAGAGAGCTGCCAGAATGATGAGAGAACCACAGAGCCTGTGTAGCCAGAGACCTTCGGAGATGAAGAAGGAATACGCTCCCAGGGGAGCTTCATGAAACAAGAAGCCTGGAAAGAAAGCTAGCAGATCTTACCATGTTCGCCATGTGCCTTTCCAGTTGAGACAGAAACCCTGAACATCATCAGCCTTCTTGAACCAAGGTATCTTCCCCTGGGTGCCTCAGAATGGACATTTCTATAGCCTTGCTTTAGTTGGGATATTTTCACGGCCTTAGAACTGTGGAATTGCAACTTAATAAATTCCCCCTTTTAAAAACCAAAGACCAAAAAAAAAAAAAAAAGTTCTATAGTCACTATTCTTCACCAACACACACTAGTATTTAAAAATAAGCATACAAACGTAGAAACACAAAACCAGCATTCCTTAGGTATGTTCTTTAAAAAGTAGCGAATAAAAATAATTTTTTAAATTCTGAAACTTGACTCCACATTTGGTTAGTGTTCTATGTGACAAAATGGAAAGTTCACATAAAGCGCTTCTGCTGCACACCAAACTTTGGTGATTGTCTCAAGATAAAATCTTGAGTTATTGCCAGCTGAACTAGACTTTTAATGGAATATCATTTTTATTTAAAAGACAGAAGTGACTGAGCAAAACTATGGTAATCAGACTTGGATATCTGGCAGAATCCTTTTCAAAAGTGAATGAAGAGTGTCTGCCCATGCAAAAAAAAAAGTTAATGAAGAGAGCCTGTATCTTTAAGAAAAACAACAGAGTGGGGTTTGAGCCAGTGATAAATTTTGACCCTCTGAAAATTAGAATTTTAGAAAGCTTGAATTCACCATCAAGAACAACTTTCCAAAGTCAGTAGTGACATTAAAAGATGTGAAGTTTTGATATTGCATAGTTAAACACTTCAATGCTTGGAAGATCTGCAAACCAATATTTTCTAAATGTCCAATGTCTGATGTTAAAGAAGCACATTTGGGCAAAAGATCCATTCAAAGTGCAAGACAGATTAATGGATTTTAATGCAACAGAGAAAAAAATGTTCACTGAACTGGCTTCAGATTTCACATTGCAACTAACTTTAATAACTACTACTTATTGAGGTTGATCATGACATTAAAGAATATGCACAATCATCTGAAAAGCCTATTAAAATACTCCTCCCTTTCCCAATTATAGGTCTGAGGTCAGACTTTTTTCATACACTTCAACCAAGGCAACATATCACAACAGTCTGACCACAGAAGCAGATATGAAAATTCAGCATAAGCCAAAATTCTTTTAAAATGTTTAAGCATATAAATGGGTTCTGAAAACAACAGTTTGAACAGAAAAAACTCCTGTTCTAGAGTATAAACTAAAGTAGAGAGGATAGGATAGCATTCTGGAATTTAGATAAGTAATTGCAATAACTAATTCAATGTGAAATGATTAAAGCCTGACAAAAACCAAACAATGGAGATGGGAAGAATTTGCCAGATCCAGGAATGAACAGGATGAATAACTGATGAGATAAACAGATGAAAGGGCATGAATGAATGTCAGATATTTCAGATGTTTCTCAATTGTAAAGCTGGGTGAAGAGCTGAGAAATGCAGATGGTGGTACTGGTTTGATACGTTGGATCCACTAACTTTGATGATTCAATGGTTCATTCAGGCTATAATGTCCAGTAGGAAGTGCAAATAAGTACCTGAAGCTCACAAGAAGAGTCACACCTGGAGATAAAGATGTTTGAGCAACTACAGATTCAAGTGGAAATTACTCAGGAGAAAATTGATAAGAAGTTAAAAACACCAAAAATGAGTTATCTGGTGAAACCCAATATTTCAGGAAAGATTTGGGAAAAAAAGGAATAGCCAGTGAAGATAGCTAATAAATTGCAGTTAGAGGAACAAAGGAGTAAGTAAATTCTGGAAGCCAAAGTTAGGGTGGATGGAGTGGAGAGATTCTTTAAGAGATAGAAGGTAGTCAACGGTCCTTAACAAGTTATTTAAGGAGTCAAATCAAAATCACTAGATGTGTTAAAAAGGAATAAAATAAAACTTTTTATCAAAAGTCATTGTCAGTAAAATGGTGGCAGAAGGAGTCAAATTTAATTGGAGAATGACTAAATGTTTCATTTAAGGAAATTTTGGTAAAATAAAGTATTTACAGTTTTGTCGGAGATTTAACACTTTATTCATGGTTCAACTAGAAAATGAAAGATATCCTATAGAGCATTGCATCTAATCAAGGATCAAAACACAGTATGAGAGTATGGACAAAAAGAAGTCTGGAAGATCAAGAAGAGGGGCTTAATACTGGATCAGATCACAATCATAGGTTAATGAAATCTCTGGGATGAAAAGTTTGAAAGTCTCTAATCTAACTTTCCACTGATGTTTGATTTCTCTCAAATGTCCCCTACATAAGCCATGTTCAATCATTCAGGCAATAGAACCTCCTAAAGAAATACATTTTCTCTTTGGGTAGTTCTATCAACACCTTCAAAATTAAGCGCTTCTTCCACATTTCTCTTTTTTGATATTAGTTCTGAACTCTGAGGTCATACAGAGGAAGTCTAGTTTATCTTATATGACAACCTCTCAGATATCATCAGATGATTATTCTTCTATTCTCCAAAGAAAACAAGCACAGTACCATCAGTCGAACATGTAATTCTTGCAAGTTCCTTCAAATCCTGTTCATAATTCTCTGAACAAACTCCCTTATAATTCTATTCCTCATAAACTGTGGTAATCAGAATTCAACACAATGTTCCAGATAGGGTACTACTACCACGAGATTAGCAGTTTTTATCTTTCTAAATGAATTTCTATCAATGTCTAAGGCTTCAAAGCATTAAACAGTCACAGTGTACTATTACTTCATATTAATTTTATTCTCAACTGACCTATCTAATTATTAACAAAAGCAAGGTAATATCTGAAATGCATCCTGAAAGATTGGTAAAATATGGATAGATTAGCAGGATACTGTCATTCTAAACAAAAACTTGCATAAGCACAAACAATAACGGGAAATTTAGCCACCGAGGGCAGATCAGCCTTTCTAAAATGAGAGTACTTCACATAAACTTTGGAATGTAAAATAGAATTAAATTAGAGAGGCCCTTGAAAGTTAGGGGAAAGAGTTTCACTGTATCCATGGGGCAATAAGGCAACACTGTAGGTTCTTAAACATAAGAATAGCAAGATGAAATGGAAGGAGTATTTTGAGAAGTATTAAAATGAGCAGAGTTGCAGGAAACTGCTGCAACAGAGAAGCTGAGAGTGGTGGCAGGAGGAAGTACAAATGAATAAAAACTTAAACATGACAAATATAAAAGATCATTGCTAGAAAAAGAAATGCAGGGCTCATTTAAGTTTCATGTTTGAGTAACTGGAATAATGAGGTTTCCAATTTTAGAGCCTGGAATTATTTGGAAGGGAAGATCATGAATTCAGCTTATTGCAAAATAATAGCATGTCATTAAAGTAGAATTATTCAGTTGGTAGTAAGAAGAAAACATGACCAAAATCAGATAAAAACTAGATCTAGATTTTTTTTTAGAAAATAACAATATAGACCATTTTAAGCATACATATTTTATAAACCATTCATATCCTTTTCCAATCAGCCTTTCATCTTTGGTCAATATATTTATGTCCAACATTCCCACTAGGAAGTAAGAAACCAGAACCTAAGTAAACATCAATCCATTCAATTAATGGTAAAAGAATCAGAATAGGAAAGAGATGGCTAGAATAATACTTAGACACATTTAATGGTTTCCATTATTTATGGAACCCTACCACTTCACAAATAGAAATGATGAGCACCAATGACACCATTAAATGACACACAAGCTTTCAGAAAGACACATTTTTTTCTTCTCATAACCACCATCCATTTGTAAAGTAGTTTTTAATGGTTAGGTCTTTATTTCACATTGAGTTGATGTTTATATAAGGAAGGAATCCATCTTCATTCTAACTGCAGATGGATACACAGTTTTCCTAGCACCTTTTGTCAAAGAGACTGTTCTTTCTCCATTGAGTGGACTTGGCAGCATTGTCAAAAGTATATTGGCCAAAGGACAAATATTGTATGCTGTCACTGATATGAAATAATTAGAATAAGCAAATTCATGGAGACAGAAAGTAGAATAACTGGCTACCAGAGCCCAGGGTGTGGTGGGGAATGAGAAGTCAATGCTTAATTTGTACAGTTTCTGTTTGGGGTGATGGAAATATTTTGGTAATGAATGATGGTGATGGTAGCATAACATTGTGAATATAATTAAAGCCGTTGAATTGTATATTTGAAATTGGTAAAATTGGGAACTTTAATATTGTAAATGTGTTACCTCAATTATTAAAAAAACAGCTTTACACATGCACAATTTTTAAAAATTTTTAAACAAAATCACTAATAAAAAGAAGTCATATTGTTTCCCATCATGCGCACAAGCCAAGAATAAAAGTTAACAGTTCTCTGTGTCGTGATTTTAAAGCTAGAGGGCCAAGAGTTTGAAGGAAAGATAATTTGGGAGACAGGATGAATACATATAAAATGACCACACACTAACGTAAATAATAGCAACCATGATCAAGTACCAACTAAGAGCTTGTTATTGTTTTCCCCCATACCAACGAGGCAACTGTGGGCCAAAAATGGGAGATAGGAGGAAAGATTTCAAATCAGATTTCTAAACATAGTAGTTGAACTTATATGTACTTTTAAGATATAAGCATTAATATGGTCTTATATGTAAGCTTATATTTATTACACTGTAAACTATCAATATACTTACTGTAAGCTACAGATGCTTAAAATTCAAAAAGTCCACCACAAAAGGCAGAATGTTGACTTACTCAATATGTGCCAAGGGGTTACAGCCTAGCCAGGCTCAGTATTTAAAATGCTATTTTGCCCGCTACGAGCAAAAATGGGAATGACAAGTAATGTTGCTTTTTGTTGTTGAGATAGTTCTGTTTTGTTTTGTTTTTAGCATTGTTAGTCGATCAACAATGTTGGAAGTAGATTTGGGTATGTTCTGGTTGCATATATAATATACAAATACAACCCATATACCTACGCCTACTTTTCATAAATTACAGCAGTCATGAATTAGATCATTTATATATGTGATCCTTCAATCATTATTTCTTGAAAAGAACAGTAGCTAGACATAGTTCTTCCTACTGCTTTAATTAATAAAAAAAATGTTTTCTGGGTCTAAAGTACGCAAAAAAATTTTTTTATCACTGTTGATATCTTAAGAAGAAATTCTGTTAGGGATGGCTTTTAAATCCTTATTAACAAAAGACCAAGATAAACTCGTTTTATATAGTACAGCATTCGAAGAATAGGAACCAAAAATGAAGGCATCTCTCTCTGTATTATTCTGCTATTGGATGATCATGACCAATACATCAGAATCACATTTTAAAAGTCCCACAACTTGCAACAGCTTTAAATATTTTGACTTAGCCAATGCTCAAACTAAACTTTCTCTAAAATATGTCTGCCTGCCAAGTAATTATCTCACATGCCTGAGTACCTCCAGTTACAGCGAACTCCAGTACCTCCCTTCCCAGTCAATTATATCTATGCAGAACACTATTGGAGCCAAAAATATCCCTCCCCTTAGCGCCTACTCATTAGTCCTGGTTTTAACTCTTGCTGTCAAGCAGCAAAGTCTACTTTCTAACTGACATCACATTTTTTCAAAAATTTGAAGAAAACTTCAAATTCCTTCAACTCTTCCTAATATGATACGATTTTAATTATCTCAACTATTCTTATGCCTCTCCCCAGAAAATACTTTCACTAGCAAAGTGCAGAAATCTCTGTAGTCCTTGCTTTAAATAATATAATTCTATTATGTAAAATAAAATTACATAAAATTGATAAAGTAAAAACATAATTTCTTTCTCAAGTAATTATACATCTATGTTCATTCATATCATCCTTACGATATTAATTAATTTTTTTCCAAATGTGCTTTTCCCAGCCTACACCTACACAAGTGATTTCTGGACAAACTGCAGTTTAACCTTATTAGATTTAGCCTTTCAGAATCATATCGGATCCTAATTTTGTCTTACATATACACTACATATCTACCAAGTTGAAGATGTTCCACTAATTACCTGGTTACTAGTTCACCTAGCTTTCTTTATGGTTCCTTACATTGACAATTTCTATATATTGTCCAAAAGGATCATGTAAATTGTTTTCAAGTACCTTAATAAAACCCAGATATAATGACTTGGAAGAGATAGCCAAAGTTCCTTAGGATTTTATTCATTCTTTAAATGCATTTTTCTTAAATGTATATTTTGTGCCAGATACTATGTTGGATTCTGATAACTGAGTCAAATAAGACACTGCTCTCAAGGAGCTTACAATCTAGTGGGGAAAGCAGACAATTACAATCAATGATTATCACACAGTGTTATTAATATGATCTGCAATTAGGAAACTATGAAGTACAGAGTATGAATATCTAAATTAGACTATCAGGGTTAGGAAAGGTTTCCTAAATGACAAAACGAGAGTTTGAGTTATGTTTGAGGTAACTATGGGGACAGCCAGATTGAAATGTTGGGTGTATGAGTGTAGCATTTGTCAGAAATGTCTTTATAGAGTTCGAAGTGAACAGTGAATAATGGCAGTTACAGCCATGGATTTAAACAAGACCACTTAGGCAGGAGTTAACTAAACAAACGGGGGAAGAATGGGCATTTCAGATGAAGGGAGGAACACCTGTAGAGGTGTGAAAGAGAAAGTGTGAATGAGGTTGACCTATGTGTGGGCTGGGGGTGGGGCGGGGGACTAGGATGGGAGAGACTGCTAGACGCCAGAGGCCAGATCCCTAAGACCCTGTGTGCTAAGCCAAGAAATGAGAACGTTATCCAGAAAGCTATTGAGCCCTTGAAAGGCTCTAAGCATTGGAATAATGGATTTAAGACAAGAAAATACACACTGGAGTCACTGCTAAATATGAGTTGAAGGGAGGAAGACAAGAAGCAGAGAGACCAACTAAGTCCACTGCAAAGGAGGTGAGGTGGCAATTACAGCAGTGTCTGTGGGAATGACAATGAAGGACACATTGCAGAGATGGCATATACTCCAAATTAACACATCTTGGTAATTATTAAATTTCACAAGCTAAAGTAGAAAGAGAAGTCTAGGGTGACCCCCAGGTTTTTAGCTTAGATGGCAAGGGAAGTGGTGATGTCATTTGCTGAGAAAGAGAACACTCTATCAGGAGGGGAGGGGTTCTGAACCAGTTTTATCATTTTGGGTTGAGCGTGAGCTCCTGGGACAGCCAGATTGAAATGCTGAATGTATGGGTGTGCTGCTCTTCAGGATGGTGAGGGCTAGACACATACACTCAGGAGGCAACAATGAATAAATAGCAATCCAGACATGGAATTTGGACAAGACCATTCAAGCAGAATGGATAGAAAATTCCAGAAAAGACCAAGAGATTGAGTCAAAATTAAATGCAGTCTGTAAAATAAAAAGATGATCGTGTCCAGGGACTTATTTAAATTTTTTTTCTAATTTAAAGTTTATTTCTTATAGTTTAATACATACTAAATTTCTAATAATTGTCTAAGCCAATTTAGTAAGTAGTTTATCAATCTGCTACAGTTTCTTCACTTACACATCAAAAATACAACCAATAATAGCACATATTTATACTTTTTTGAATCTCAAAACAATATGAATTTTTAAAAAACTGTAAAGAGCCAGGGAATGTTTATGAAATGACTGAAGTGCAACATCAAACTTATACGCCAGAATAGTAAGCAACCCAAACCTTTTATTTCTCCTACATTTGAAAACACTTTTCATCGTATTTATGGTCTTTGGGGAGAAAATGTTGCCATACCAGTAAAACTTAATGATTTCATTCATGTTTGCTATACTTATAATACACATTAACTCCTTCATTGCCGTATTATTCAATTCAAAAAGAGGTTTAAATAAATGAAAAATACCACTAAGACAATTATTGTACTATTTTGAAGAATATTATGGTAGTTTTTATCTAACCTCTGAGTTCTGTATAGTCAAGTATTCTTCTTATCAAAATGTATACTTATCAATTTACACAAGATAAGCAAAATGAATCATTGCTCTAAAATACAAATAATTTACATATTCTTCCACAGCACGATGTTACAGCAGAGATTCTTACTCTGTATGTCTCAAGAAATTTAATATAATGGATCCAGTCACAACCAGGGAAAACCCTAGTCTTTGGAAATTCATACTTCAGTGATAATCAAATCAGAGAATTCTTAATAAAATACTCAAATATATATATATATACAAATCAAATTCTCCAAGAACACCTACCTTTACTTTAAATACACTGGATTTTGACAGCATTATTAATGTAACTATTGCTATTTTGAAAATAGAGTTATCTAAGTTTTACCTATTTTCATAAATACATGCATACATTTTAACCATATTAGAAAATTCACAGATAAAGTTTCAATTAAGTACTCATACCAAAATACTGTGATAAGGGATTAAGAGGTATATGTTTGGCCTTCCAATGGAAGGCTTGCATAGTCTCCAAAAGAGAATCTTTATTGTTTCACTCTGTAATGAATTTAACCAAAATTTCTTTCTTAAAAAAGTAGTCACCATACACAGTCAGTTTGATTATGACAAACTGAATAATGCAGTGCTGATGAGGGATGGAGCATTCCCTATGACTATTGTAAGATAAATGGTAATTATAAGACTTGCTGTTTCCATCTTCAGAACTCTTTGATTCACGACATTTGATGGGGTGGTGGTGGAAGAGGACATGAGCATTTTCATATAGAGAAATCTGATCAAAGAAGGCTCGACTCCACACAGGAGTCACCATGACTATATGACACAAAAATCAGCTTTTGTCAATACATCAACACTCACAAAATAAAAGGCTAATATAAAGAATATCTGAATCACAAAAATATGTCCTTTTATATGGGGAAGAGAAAAGTATGAAAATGTCCTGATTCCTTAAAAAATGCTAATCTCATGGTTGTGGCACAAAAGCTGTAACGGTAAAGAGTTGTGATTGTTGCATATTGTAGTAGTTGCATATTGTGTTTATCCCTGAACCCACTCCCATCAGATACTTGACAGTCTGCTGGCTGAATATATAACCCAGGGCAAGCACGTCATACACCCAGAAATTTGTCTCTGATTCTAAAGCACTAGAATAAGCAGGACTATTAAAGCTGAAAATCAAGAGATATCCCTTAATATGGAGCTTTATTTATGCTAGATTTTATGTGGATCATGATAATGTCTCTAGACTTAAGTCTCACATATTCATATATGTACCCAAAATATCAATTCTAATGTCTCTTCTTTACACTATATAGCACCCAAAATGTATCCTAGCATCTCTCCCAAAACAACTTTAAACAATAATCTACATTTAAATAACGATGATGATGGAATAACATATTAACCATCACTAATATATTAACAAATCTTAATGTTAAAATGACCTGTAATACCAAATTAGCTTTATTCCAGATTTTGCATTATTACCTTAAAATATCCTGTATTTTGTGAAAGTTGTTTACTTATACACTGTTCAATTGCTCTAAGAATTGAATATTACTTACTGTTATTTACCAGTAATAGTAACCCTTCCTATACAAAAAAAAACAGTCCAAAACACAAAATTTTGCCACTTATTTGGATTCTGGGGAAGGAGGAAAAAAGGATGGACTTAGATTTTGTTTTTATAATGAACTTCAAATTTAATTACATGTTTTTTGAGAAATATCCTAACTTCCTAATAAAAATCCTTTAACAATCAAGTACTAAAATAGAAAATTGACCTACCATGTGAATATTTTTCTGCCATGTGGCAAATTAAACTAAATAGACTTTAAGGGCATAGGTTAGCTCTCTGATATTTTTAATGAACATTCATGTTGAGGGGTATATTTAAAACAAACTTTTTAAACTGGCATTTTCTCAAAACGTGGAATCTCAGCACCTGATTAAAGTTGCACGTTTAGGATAAGAAAGAAATAGCAATTTTTTCTACTTTTGTAAAAGTATAGATTTATATAAGACTGGCACAAACAATACTTTCTAAAACTTTACACCAGGAATTAACTAAAACATTCTAAACCTCTCTTCACCATCTTCCACCTATGAAACAAACAGGTGAATATTCTGATACGAAAAATTTGCTGACATGTATTTTAATAAACCACTTTACTTTTATAAAAAGTGCAATAACTTATTTCTCCATATAAGAATATAAGGCATGAAGAACGTACGATGGGCATAGATACTGCTTCTTTTTCCCCTTCCCTTTCTTTGAAGACTTCTCTTTAGAATAGGCTTCTTCAACCCACAAGGAAATTAAAATAAAAAAGGCAATGGCTAATAAGAACTTCATCTTGAATGCTTAAATTTCAGGAGATCAATCTACAAGAAAGAACAAGAAAAGTTTTACATTGATACAGCAAATGACAATTATATGACTGTCCTTTTAAGCAGTTTGATCATCTCTACCCAATGGGCAAGAACTTTTGTATATCAAATCCTGATTGCTCAAACTTACATGGTTATAGTTCAATGACTATTTATCAATGAAAGTTAGTTTAAATAATGGCTCATAGAAAACAAGACCCCAATGAGGTATAAAAGGGTATTATGCAAAATTTCTGATTCTATAATTTTACAAAATTGTAAATTTATATTGAATTGCACATTTTACAGACATGATTGGAAATATATGTAATCAAGTCTTAAAAATGATTCTTTCTGGGGATGCAGAGGTATTTCCTTGGTAGAATTCTCGCCTGCCATGTAGGAGACCTGGGTTCAATTCCTGGTCCATGCACTAAGCTAAAAAACAAGTAAGCAAAACAAAAGAACAAAAATTCAACAAATCATGCTGCAATAATGGGATACTCACATGGAAAAATAATGAAATGTGAATCGACCATACAGCAAACAAAAAAGTGGTTCTCTCTGGCTGGTACATTTGAGATCTTTTTTTTTTTTCTTTCACCTATATTGTTTGAAGTCTGAACGTATATTTTTTCAAAACAATAAAACTATTTTAAAGGGAAAATTTTTAAGATTGACATGATGACACATAAAGGAAAAAACTAGAATCAAAGAGTTTTACTCTCTAAATTCATTCTTTTTTTTTATTTATACACACTAAATTTGCAAACTACCATTTACCGAATGAAGGTGTATATTAAAGTTTGCTCTTTAAGTTTCCTCACTTACATGACACTAACATTCATCATCAAAAAGATCACTCCAGAGATTTTAGGTAACAGTAGACGAAATAAAACAGTACGTGTAGTCAAATAATCTCCTTAGTCACATTTTAATAACATTTTCCCTGCTCAAATGAGAATTCTATTTTTGCCATGAAGTCTGATGCATAAAAGAAAAAAAACTTTGCGACAACCACCCCTGCAGTCTTCATTTCCTAAGCCATAAATTGTTCCTTCTTCATTTTTTTCCTGCAGCGTAAGAGACCTGTCAATTCCTCAACACCGCCTTAATTCCAATCTCACCCTTATAAATCTGCTTTTCCTATGTCTTTCTGTCACTTCCTTTTTCGCCAGGACTCCTTTTTTTTCTCACTCTTCACACCCCCAAGGCAAGCCAAAAGGCCTTCTTCCCTAGTCCTTTAAACAGAAGTCAACAGAGGGGCTTATCCTGTCACCAGCTCCAGCACTAGGCTCTCCTCCGCCCACTTACAGCACTGGACGCTCCCTTCCCCCACCCTGCAGCGGCACCTCCTTCCAGACGCCTCCGGGAGGCAGGTGCCCTCCGCGGCAGGTACCTGCCCCTGGGCATCCTTCCCCCAAGAGGCCAGGACGGCTGTCCCAAGGGTTTGAAGGGGGCGCGAGAGAAACTCAAGTCTGTGTTCTCCGTCTTCATCCCCAATCTTTCAAAGGGAGCAGCCGCAGCGACTAGGGGATCTTAACAGATAAAACAACGCCAGGAGCCCTCCCGGCCGACCTTGTGGGCCAAATTCTCCCCGACCCACTCCAAACTCCCCCAGCCCGAACGTCTCTGGGGACGCCCCCGCGCCCGCGCCCACGCCCGCGCAGGGCAGCGCCTGGCTCCCCCGGGGCTTCCCGCAGTGCTCCCCGCGCCGCCACCCCAGCCCCGACCTTTCCGCAGACGCACCGACTCGCGGGCGCGGATCCCACCCCTACCCCCTGCTCCCTGCCGGGCCCTCCCTCCTGAATGGAGCCCCCGGCACTTACCCGAAGGCGCCCCCGCCCGCAGTCGCCAGGCGAGGACGCGCAGGCTCCCGGCCTCGGTGGCCGAGGCTGCGGGGGGCGGGGGGGGGTGCAGCGTACGCAGAGCGGGGACAGCCGCGTCCCCGCCGCCCGCGCGACCGCCGAACCCGGCTGACGCGCCTGCTCGGGCCGCCGAGCCTGCGCCGTGGTGTGCGGCCGTCCGGGTGGCCGCGGCCGCTGTCCGGCAGCTGCGGGGACTTGGGGCCGCGGGACCGGGGGAGGGAAGAGGTGTCCCCACGGAGCGAGGAAGGACGTCACACCGCCTTCCCTCCCGGTATTGGATGTGTTTCTGAGCTTTAGGGGGCATAAGTGGAGTAGGGGGTCCAAACAGTGTTGGTACAGAAGAAAAAGAAAGCTTTCAAAGGAACTGGATTATTTACGGTCAGGTTTTTGACTGCTGGCGGCAAAAACCAAAAAAGAACAACAGATGGAGATGGCCTTCGTGGATCGAAATGGACCGCAATACAGTTTCTGTGATTTCATCATTGGTCTAGAATCCTGGCATCTCATGTAGTCTCTTAGTCTTAATTACAGTTTCTAGAAGCCTGACCTTTATAAGCAAATTTAAATTGGTCAAAATTAAGACTATGTAGTCATGCAGGTAATATTATTTTAATAGGTCACAGAAGTAACATTTGCATAGTACTTTGCAGTGTGTCAAGCACTTTCAATGACTTTCAATTATCTCATTTGACCCCCAACACAATCCTTTGGGAAAGTTTTGTCATCATTCCCATAGTAAAGATGTAGAAACTGAAAGCTCAGGGATATTAAGAGATTTACCTAGGATTACAAATCTAGAAAGGAATTTAGTAGATGTTAAAAGCTGATAATTTTTACATTTCTAGACCAGTGATGGTCTCAGCATTCTGATAATGCAGGGTTTTTAGTGCTGTTGTTGTCCTTATTGTTTAATTTAAGAAGTAGCCGCCTTCATTTGACTATACAGCCCTTAGTCTTAAACTTAATAGGAAAGGCTTTCCTAACTTGAGTGTATGCCTAATTGGTTTTTTAATAAGAGAACACTTGGAGTATGCATTATCTCAGGTCGAGCATTACTTAGTTTTGTATTGTGGACCTACAGGTGTATCCATTAATAGATTTTTCTCAACCCATAGAATATGGTGGAGGGCTGAATATTCCCTATATATAACCATGTTCTATAATGTTCACAAACTTTCTGTTGCCCAAGATTAGCACTGAACCAATTGTATAAGGCTATGTCTTCAGATTTTAAAGATATATAAGGGAGAACTATACTGATAATACAAGTTTTATAAGTATAAGTTTTGGAGAATAGGTCATGTAAGGAATGATAGAAGTGTTGTTCCATACAGCCAAAGGGATTTTGAAAGTGAAGAAAATCTTAAGGCCAGTTTTCAAGAAATCAAAAGTTTTGGGAAATTGGATGTTCAGATTCCCTTCACGAATCTTTTCTTTGCAAAATCTTAGTGCTTCAGTTTGCTAAATCTGCCAGAATGCAGCATACCAGAAATGGATTGGCTTTTTCAATGAAAATTTATTAGGTTACAAATTTACAGTTCCAAGGCCATGAAAGTATCCAAATTAAGGCATCGAGAGGAAGGTACCTTCTCTGGGGAAAGGCTGCTGACCTCAAGTCTTCCTCTGTCACAAGGAAGGCATGCAGTGATGTCTGCTCATACTTCTCTCCAAAATGTCTCTGTGGGTGTTTCTTTCTCTGAGCTCTCTCCAAAAGTCTCTTCTTTTATCTTCTTATAAAGGACTCCAGAAAGGGTACTAAGACCCACCTTGAATGGGCGTGGTCACATCTCCATGGAAACAACCTAATCAAGAAGTCTCACCCATAATAGGTCTGTACCCGCAGGGATGGAGTAAAAGAACATAGCATTGATTGTAAGCCATGTATCAAATGTTATCAATAAAAAGTTTTTTTAATAAATTAAAAAAAAGAGCATAGGTTTTTCTGGGGTACATAACAGATTCAAACTAGCACATTTAGAGACTCCTAAGCTAAAATAGCTAAAATTGACTTGTTCTCTTTCTATAGTATTACTAACTGTGCCACTTATGGATATTATATTAGAGAATCGAGTTACTCTTAAAGAAACACATCTACCTATTTGGATTTTTTTTTTTTTGGTCCAAAGTTAAGAAATAAGTTGACCCTGAATGAATGCTTCTAGATCTGTGAAGCTATGTCACTTAGAATTTTCAATATTTTCTATGTATAGGATCTTCTTACTTATACATTATTTTATATTGTGAAAAATGAACTTTCTAAATAATGGCAATAAATGAGCCATCTTTCCCAATTCTGTCCACTGTTGGTCCACTTTTCTCTATTTTTTTCTTTAGCCACATTCACTCTCTCAGGAATTTTTTTCTTTAGCCACATTCACTCTCTCCAGTCTCATGGCTTTAAATAACCTGTTAATGATTCCCAAATTTATTTCTCCAGACTCTATCTCTCTCTAGAACTGTGGATTCAAATACCTAACTACCTTCTCAACATCTCAATTTACATATTTAATAAATGTTTCAAACAACATTCCAAAATTGAACTATTGTTCTCCTCCCCAACATCAGCCATCTTCTTCTCAGCTGATGACGACCCATTCTTCCAGCTATTCAGGTCAAAATCTTTTAGTTATTCTTGACCACATCTGTATTGGTTTGTTACAGCCTTCAGAATGCAATACCCCAGAAATGGAATAACTTTTATTAAGAGAATTTATTAAGTTATAAGTTCACAGTTCTAAGTCCATAAAAATGTCCAAACTAAAGCATCCAGAGAAAGATACCTTGACTCAAGAAAGGTCAGTGGGTCAGGAACACCTCTGTCAGCTGGGAAGACACGAAGTTGGCATCTGTCTACTGTTCCTTTGGCTTCGGTTTCAGTTTTGCCAGGGGCATTTTCTTTCTGCATCTCCAAATGCCTATATCTCATTTTGGCTCTGAAACAACTGTTCTCCAAGCATGTGCATCTGAAGTTTCTCCAGAATATTTTCCCTTTTAAAGGGCTCTAGTAAACTAATCAAGACCCACCTTGAATGGGTGAAGTCACATCTTCATCTAATCAAAAAGTTATAACCACAATTCAGTGTGTCACTTCTCCATGGAAGTCATCTAACAAGAGGTCACACCCACAATTGAATGGGTCAATCTCCATGGAAGCAATCTAATCAAAGGTTTCCACCCTAAACAATAGGCTTGGCCTCACGGGATTGGATTAGGATTAAAGCATGGCTTTTCTGAGGTACATAATAGTTCCGACCAGCACAATATCTGATCTGTGAGGACATCCTTCTTACTCTCGAATTGTATCCACAACCCAGCTGCTTTTCACTGTCTTCACTGCTCCCAAACTGTACTGAGCCACCATCATCTCATCCCATGCCATAACCTCCTAGCTGGTCATCCTGCCCACTCCCCTCCCCAAATATTCTCAACACAGCAGCCAGAGTGACAACTCTGCCTGCTACTCTACCCCTGTTTATGCTCCAGCCACACAGGTCTGGCTGTTTCTCCAACATGTCAATTCCAACCATGGCCCCACCTTAGGTTGTTTGTTCACTTCTTCCCTCTGCATAAAATGTTCTATTCCCAGACAGCCACATGCCTAACTTTCTCACATTTTTTAGGCTTTTTTCTCAGATGCCACGTTTTCAAGATTTATTGAACAACACTAGTTAAAACCACAAACTGCCTCTCATCTGAGTACTTCTGATTCCCTTTAACCTGCTTTGTTTTTCTTTTTTACATAGTAGTTAATACCTTCTAATATATTAAGCAATTTATTTATTAATATATTAGTTCTTCTCTTTCCTCTCTAAAATGTGAGTTCAGTGAGGGCAGAGATTTTTGTATGTTTTTGTCCATTTATGTTGTCTAAAGTACCTAGAACAGTGTGGAATGTTTGAGTAAATCTTGGCCAAGTTCCTTAACTTCTTTTAAATTTCAGGTATCCTTATCTGTAAAGTGAAAATGACAATGCATAACTTGCAGGATTATTGTAAGAATTGAACTGGTTAATTTATGCTAAATCTCTGGTACATAGAGGGCAGGCCAAAATGAATTATTCTTTCCCATTTTATTTTATTCTATTTGCTTAAAAGAATAATGGATTTTTTAATTAATAGACTCTATTGTATGCTTTTTCTGCTTTTCTTGTTCCTTTATTGTAGACTAATCTTACAATACCCATTAGAAACCATGTTTCCTGTGCAGCCAGCTTCACTTGACCAAATATATAATATTTTATTACACAAGGTCATACAACCTAAATATCTTTTAAATATCTTGTGCATAAACTGATAAATCAAGCATTGTAAGAGGAAAGATTATTCTTACTAAATCATTTGTCCACATGACATAAGCATTCTGGCCACCACCTAAACAGGCTTGAAACATTAGTCTTGTGAATATAAACTCATTTCATCCCTCTGTTCTCAATGCAAGTCATATTTAATCTTAGAAGACTCATGTGCAGAATAGCCATGGCCTCTTGAAGAGTGAGTTATTAACTGGCTTGTGGCAGGATGGGGGAAGGATTGCTACTTCTCATTGGGGAGATGTATGAGTTGGGTTTTGTAGAAGTAATGTGTCAGATTGACCAAGAAGAAAAAGAATTCCTGGTAGATGGAATATCATTTTTGAAGACAAAGATATAGAATGCATGTCATATTCTTATTGCTATGAAGAGATTTATTTTGCTGGAACATAAAGAGTTAGTAGCATGAAGAAAGGAAGAAAAGAGAGAGGGTCAGAAAATGAAGCCACATGAGTTGGCAAGGGCCAAAATATGAAGGACCTCATCTGCAATGATGATTATTTTATTGACTGTTGAAAAGCAGTGAACAGTTTGAAGAAAAGGGAATCATTAGATTTGTTTTGCAGAATGATCATTTGAACAGCCATTTGGCGAACCTGATTGGAAAGACAAAACAAGGAGCAAGAAGACCACTGAGGAAGTTGCAAAAATCCACACACCTTTTGGACTTGGTGGCAGAAACGAGATGACGAAGGGGGCATCATCATTTGGAAAACTTCACAATAAAAACCCACGCCTTATGTCACCACTGTGGCTCAATGGCCCACCACTCCCAGAAGCTGACCTGTGAAAAATGTGGCTACTCTGCCAAGTGCAAGAGAAAGTATAACTAGAATGCCAAGTCTAAAGAAGAAATACAACTGGTACTGGTCAAATGAGGCATCTAAAAATTGTGTACTGCAGATTCAGGCATGGATTCTGTGGAGGGGCAACTCCTAAACCAAGAGGCAGCTGTTGCAGCAACCAGTTCTTCTTAAGGATTTCACTGATTAGCTGTGCAATAAATGTTCTGGTTTTTAAAAAATAAATGATGTTTTAAGGTATTTTAATAATAAAAAAAGTCTACATGCAAGAAATATGGACCTGAACATCTGAATATAGGCAGAGAGCTGGGAATCTGAGAGAGGCCAAAGAATTTAAGAGCTGTTAATGAAAAGCAAATTAAAATTAAAATTTGCTCCAGAATTGGTGATGAGTAGATGCTGAGGAATGCATAAGGGAAAATGACAATTTGAGATTGGTGTATTAGTCAGGGCTCTCCATAGAAGCAGAACGGACAGGATATATATGTATGTAAATGTTATGAGATTTATTGCAGGAATTGGCTCACACAACCAAGGGGATTGGCAAGTCCAAATTCTGTAGGGCAGGGCCACAAGTTGGGAACTCCAGTGAAGGTTTCAGTGAATTCCCCAGAAGCTGGCTAGCTGAATTAGAAATAGAAATTGTTCTCTTTGACCACTAAAATCATCAGTTATCCCTTTCAGGCCTTCAGCTGATTGGCCGAGACTTCTTTCTTTGCTGAAGAAAATTGCCTTTGTTGATTATATGAGTGGTCAGCCATAGATGCAATCAACTGACTAATTATTTAAATCCATGAAATACCTTCAAAGTGCCAATCAGGCCAGTGCTTATTTGATCAAACAACTGGACACCATAACCTGGCCAAGTCAACACAGGAGGTTAACCATTACAGATGACATAACCAGATATGATGACAGCCAAAACTTAAAAACAACAAGGTAGTTATTTGTCACTTGTTTATTTTGTTTTATTTCAGTTTGGTGGCAGGGAACAGAATATAAATTGTGGGTAGGCAATTCAAGCAATCACATTCTTACTGTTCTCAGAACTACACTGCCTCATTTTCCTTCTGCTACGTTCTGTAAACAAAATTCTAATCATGGGTGAAGCCAACTGCCTGCTCTCTGTAAAACTGAATCAATAGAAATACTACCCAACCAAAAAGTTCAAATGACATTTATATCTGATAAGCTCGTTATATGCCCAGAAATATTACTATATTTTCTCTTGTTTTCCATGGTTATTGCATACATTCTCCATTCTTCTCAATTCTCCAAGTATCCCTCTTCCTACTCACTCTCAAGAGATGAGAAAATAGAAGCCATCAGAATGCAAAATGCCTAGTGTCCATTCAAAAAACCATATGATATGAATTTTTTTATTCTTCTTCCTTTCAGTTGCAATAAAAACATTTATGCTCCTATATTTCTTCTATCTAAGAAAAATTTGATCACTCTACTTTAAACCTTATCACTGCTTATATCCGTTGGAACTCTGAAACATCAATCACCTCTTCCTCTCCCTTTCCTTTACCTTTATCTTCTCCCATTGTACTGACTCCATCGTTAAACATACCAAAAATTTCCAAACATTAAAAACTAAAACATCTTTTTCTGCCCCAAAACCCACATTCAGCTTCCACTCTAGTTCCTTCACGTCCAAACCTTCAAGTGTTTACTCTGTCTTTGTTACCTTACTCACATCTTAACATACTGTAATTTGGTTTCTTCCATTTCATTCAAACTGCTCATACTGTAATTTGGTTTCTTCCATTTCATTCAAACTGCTCAATCTAGGAGAAACCAATGACTTAGATATTCTAAAGTCTTTATCTTGTTTAACTTATCTTTGTCTTGATATTATATACTGATTCTTCTTTCTTGAAAAGTTCTCTTCTTTTGACTTTCTCTATTGTGCCTTCTTTGGCTATTTCTTCTTCATCTCATTTGACAGGCTCCTCTTCTTCTATCCATTCTTAACATGCTGCTAGCTCTCAAATTTCTTTTTTCAGTCCTCTGCTCTTCTTACTCCATATTTTCTCTCTGTTCATTTAAATCACCATCTTTATATATTGATGACCTCTAAAGCTCTTCTAGCTCAGATTCTCTGAGAATTCTAGAACTGTGTAACAACTGTTTCCTAGATATCTCTACTTGGATATCTTGCAAATTATAAATACGCAATTCCCCCCAAATATTTCCAAACTTCTCATACTTAAGAGTTTAGAATTTCCGTAAAAGTGCCACTATCTACCCAGTTTCCCAAATAACTTTGTACCAGTCACCACTTTACACACTTCACTTCAGCCCAGTGTCCTACATTCTCCTCCTCAAACAAGTCAAACCTAGCCCACTTCTAGGCCTTTATATTTATTGGGCATTTTATCAAGGTTGCTCTTTTTGTTTATGTTTTTATTTTAATGCAATTTTATTGATATATATTCACATACCATGTAATCATCCCAAAGTATACAATCAAATGGTTCACAGTATCATCATATAACTGTGCGTTTATCATCACAATCGATTTTTGTGTGTGCATGTGAAAAATAACATATATGCAAAAAAGCAATAGATTTCAAAGCACACTGCAACAGTTAGTTGTAGAACAGGTGTCAGAGTTTGGTATGGGTTAAAATTTCACAATTTTAAGTTTTTACTACTAGCTCCCTGAAGATACTGAAGACTAAAAGAAGTATCAATATAATGATCCAACAGTCATACTCATTTATTAAACCCTAACTTCCCTGTGTAACTCCATCATCTCCTTTAATCTTTCTCCCACTCCTTAGGGTTATTTGAGCTATAACCATTCTAACTTTTTCATGTTGGAAGGTGCTGTCAATAATATAATGTGGGGGGATGAAACTAGCTGATGTTTTAGAGAGGCTGGCCCCTCTAAGTTTCAGGACTTTTCTGGTCCAGGGATCCATCTGAAGGTTGTAGGTTTCTGGAAAGTTATCCTAGTGCATGGAACCTTTGTAGAATCTCATATAATGCCCTAAGTGTTCCTTAGGGTTGGCAGAAATGGCTTTGGTTGGGGTTTGGCAAACTATGATAGGTAGCAATGTCTAACTGAAACTTGCTTAAGAGTAGCATCCAGTGTCCTCTCAACTCGATTTGAACTGTCTCAGCCACTGATACCTTACTTGCTATACTTCTTCAAGATTGCTCCTTTAAAAGTTCTTCCTAAACTGGAACTTCCTTATTCTTCACCTCAAATGTTAGCTTAGCATTTCTTGATCCCCTATCTAAAATTAGTATACGTTACTCTCTCTTCATAATCCTGTTTGGTCTTTTCATAATCCTCATCAGAGTCAGTAATTATCTTGTTTGTTTATCTCCTCCACTAAAATGTCAGTTCTCTGAGGATATAAATTATGCCTATGTTGTTCACCATTGTATTCTCTGTATGTAGCACTGTTCCTGCCAAATCACACGGGCTCAATAAATATTTTTAAATGAATTTGTTGGACATTCTCTTAGGCTGCATTGCAGAAGGCCAAGCAGGTAACCCAGGAAAGGCCATGCAAAAATCTGAATGGAAGAATTTCTAGCATTTGTTAATCCTATATATTGAACATACTACTAGAATATTTATTGTACAGCCTGGTTTTTATTAGAGTGATTTCTTTTATTAAACAAAATATATTCTCTTTTGCTAATCTTAAATTAAGGAGATTGAGTTGTTTAATTTCATTTTCAATGCTTATGCAGATAATCCAGGAAATCAAGAAGAGAGAATAAATTAGACACTATTAACACTTTACTCCATTTTGTAATCTTAATAATTCACATGCATCTTATTGAGGAAATAAGGATAAAGTAACAGGCTAAGTAGCCTACAATAGACTTTGATATTAAAAAAACATAAGTAATGGGTAGAAAGCATAGCAACCCTGTAGCTCTACATCTACATAAAGCTTGCTGCATTCACTAGTACTCTCTTTTTCCCTCCTTACTTAATCAACTTTGTCATTTATAGAGGAAACAACATTATGATGCCTGTGGATTGGAAAGTCCTTGCCTAAGTTTAATTCTATAATATAGAAAAGGGGCCTAAAGAAGTCCCTTACGAGCTTGATTGACTACTTAAATACTAATTTATTCTCTTATCTTGAAAGGTGAGGGAAAAGTTTGAGACCTAGTGTAAGAACTGTACTTTGCACAACACTACAGGATACAAGGGACACACCTGCAATGGATACAAGGGATGGATGGATGACAAGACTTTGGAAAAGCAGCTGCAATGGAAAAGAGAATTATGTGTGTGTGTAAGAGACATTTCAGACAAAGGATCCATGGTACTTGGAAACTGACCAAATATGGAGAATAGTAAGATAATTCAAAGGCAACTTAAGTTTTTTTATATTGGATAAGTAGGGGACTAATGGCATATTTCTAGAAGCAGAGGCCAAAGGAAGAAGTGCAATTGCAGGAAAAAAGACAAAGTAATCTATTTCAGAGGCACGGAGTTAGAGAAACCAAATGTTGAGGATAGCAGGCTGTGAAAATGAAAGTCCTATGTAACTTCAGAAAAACTCAAGGTGGGAGATGTAATAGAAGTCACTATAAAAAATTATATCACTAAAAGAAAGCACAGAGGTCCAGATTTATTATTGGGAATGCTTATACTAAAAGAAAGAAAAGATCGAAGAAGAATCATTAATATAGACAAGGATATAAAATGTATGTCAAGGAGCCAAGAAAGAAAAGAGCTTGAAAGAATAAAAGAATAATAAAGAGTCCAAGTCTAGTAACTTCATGTTTAAGATAGGTTCCAGAGGAAAATGGTGGTGGTGGTGCGGAATGGGGAGAAAAAGAACAAAAATCAAGCACAGATTAATTACTTTGTACCAGAAACTTTATGTACAGTATCTCTAATGCTGGAGATGGATATTGCATCTATTTTTTTCTAAGTAATAGAGCCAGAATTGAAATCAAGATCAGTGGTTCTCCTATGCCCTTTCATTTTCCTGCTACTACACCAAGCTGCTTTGAAAGACCTATACACAGAATCTGAAAGGATATGCAAGTGAAGTCACAACACAGTACTGTAGGGAAAATAGAATTGATGTGTATGAATAAATAATTAATGCATAAATAAGTAAATCTACTCTAAAAACATTAATATAGAGCAAAGTCTTATGTTTTTCAACATTATAGATAGATCATCAAGCGCCAAAAAGGAGGACGCATTCATGGATTTCATGATTAGTCAAAGTTGATAGTCCCAAACAAAAACATTTTATCACCAGATAAAAGTTACTTATGTTTGTTATAAATATCCATCTCTTATCCTTGCATTTGTTTTCTCTTACTTCTTAATTCCAATTAATTCAAAGCAGTGGAGCCCAGGAGCAAGGGTCCAACTCCTTTGCAAATTAATAAAAGTTAGGATCCTGCTATTGAAAGTTTATAAAGATGGAAATGTGGAGGGATAGGACAATAACATCAAACAACAGTATTAAATTTTAATAATAAAATCCAACTACAAGCATTCATTAAGACTGAAGGGACACCACATTGGCCATTTTAATTTTATTGTTATTTTAATAAAAACACTTTTTGATATCTGCCATGAATGCACCCTGGTAAGCCTGAATTGCCAGAACCTTCATACTAGAGTAAGGGGAAGGTATTTGCAAGGAAGAAGTTTACATAGTCACACACATACAGTAGACAGACTAGTATTGGGAGTACTTAAAAAGAAGGAAGAGAGAAATGTATATCTTAGTTTTGGGATTAGAAGCATCCCTATGGGGATCTTTTCCTCTAGATTTGTAAGTCAAGGATCCCTTTCATCTACCTCAGTTTAGAAGAAGTCTATAACATAAAGTCAGAATTCCCACCTATTTAATAGAAATCCCTCTGCAAGTATATTAGAAATTTTCCAGATGAACACTAGGTACTAGTTTGTTAAGCTGCTGGAATGCAATATACCAGAAATGGAATGGCTTTTAAAAAGGGAATTTATAAGTTGCAAGTTTACAGTTCTAAGCCTATAAAAATGTCTGAACTAAGGCATCTAGGGAAAAATACCTTAATTCAAGAAAGGCCAATGGGTCTGGAACACCTCTGTCACCCTGGAAATCATGTGACTGGCATCTGCTGGGCCCTTGCTTCTGGACTCCCCTGCTTTCAGCCTTTGTTCCTGTGGGGGTTTCTCACTTTGCTTCTCTGTGGTTGGCTTTCATCTCTTGGCTTTGCTTGGCTCTCTTTGGGTTCTGGCTTACTTAACATCTCTTGGCAGTGTCAGCTGAGATCCACACATCTCCAAACATTTGTATCTCTCTTCCCTGAAGCAACTGTTCTCCAACCATCTACATCTGCTCTCTATCAGCTCTCCTCTGTCAGCTCTCTCCAAAATGTTTCCTTTTTTAAAGGATTTCAGTAAACTAATCAAGACCCACCATTTACAAAAAGTAAAATATCTAAGAATAAATTTAATTAAGGGTGCAAGACTTTATCCTTAAAACAGCAAAACACTGCTAAAAGAAATTAAAATAAACCTAAATAAATGGCAAGTCATCTCATGTTCATAGATTGTAAGTGGTAACATTGCTATTATGCCACTATTAACCAAAGCAATAAAATTCATGCAATCGCTATGAAAATTCCAGATGACTGTTTTTGCAGAAATGGAAAAACTGATCCTGAAATTTATTTGGGACTGTAAGGGGCCCCAAAGAGCCAAAACAATCTTGAAAAAGAACAGGGTTGGAGGATTCACACATCCTGGTTTGAAATTGTATTACAAAACAGAAGTAATCAAAACAGTGTGGTACTGACACAAAGATAAACAAATAGATTAGTGTAGCAGAATGAAAAGTCCAGAAATAAACCCACATGTATATGACCAATTGAATTTGTATAGGGGTGCTAAATAGATGCATCAGTGCAGTGGAGAAAGAATAGTGAGTATCCACATGCAAAAGAATGAAGTTAGATACACATATCACACCATTTACAAAATTCAACTCAAAGTGGGTCAAGGATCTAAATATAGGAGTTAAACTATAAAACTCTTGGGACATAATATAAGGACAAGTATTCATTACCTGGGAATTTGGCAGTGGATTCTTAGCTACAACACTAAAAGCACAAGCTACAAAAGAAACAATAGACAAAATCAAGTTTCTCACAATTTAAAACTTTATTGTCTTGAAGGAAATTATCAAGAAAGTGAAAAACAGCTTACAAAGTGGGAGAAAATAGTTTCAAATCATATATCAGAGAAAGGTTTAATATATAGATTATATAAAGAATCACTACAACTCAACCACAAAAAGACAAACAACACAATTAAAATTAGGCAAAAGACTTGAATAGACATTTCTCCCAAGAAGATATGTAAAAAGCCAAGAAATACATGAAAAGATGCTCAATGTCATTAGCCATTGAAGAAAATATAAATTAAAACCAAAATGAGATACCACTTCACAACCACAAGGATGGTTATTATTTAAAAAAAGGAAAATAACAAATGTCGAAGAGGATATGGAGAAATAGGAACACTCATTCATTGTCGGTGAGAATGTAAAATAGTGTCACCAGCAAAAATTGAAGACGCGGAAACACATCTTAAATCATTCTGTGAGGCCAGCATCACCCTAATACTAAAACCAGATAAAGATACCACAAGAAAAGAAAATTACAAAGCAATAACATTTGTGAATATAGATGTAAAAGTCCTTAACAAAATTTTAGCAAATCCAATAGCACAATGAGAGAATTATACACCATCCAGTGGGATTTATCCTAGGAATTCAAAGGCATTTCAACATAAGAAAATAAATTAATGTAATCTACCATATATATCAGCTAAGGTTCTCTAGAGAAACAGAATCAACAGGAGATATCCATAAATAAAAGATTTATAAAAGTGTCTCATGCAACCACGGGGATGTAAGGGTTCAAGATCTGTGGGGCAGGCTCCGAGCTGGCAGCTCCACTGAAGGTCCTCAGTGAACTCTCAGGAGAGAGTGGCTGGCTGAAGCAGAAAGAGAGGTTGTCTCTTCTGAATCCTCCTTAAAAGAATTCCAGTGATTAGATTAAGTGTCACTCATTATAGAAGATACTCCCCTTAGCTGACTGCAGTTGTAATCAGCTGTGATTTAGCCAGCATGCTCATGATTTAAGTCTATACAATGTCCTCACAGCAACAGATAGGCCAGTGCTTGCTTGACCAGACAACTGAGCACTATCACCTGGCCAAGGTGACATGTGAACCTGACCATCATAACACATAATAGAATGAAAGGAAGAAAAATCACATGATCATCTCAACTGACTCAGAAAAAGCATTTGACAAAGTTTAAAGTCATTTCTTGGTAAAAACACTTAGAAAACCAGGAATAAATGGAAACTTCTTTAACAAGATGTGCTGGTTTGATTTTTGGGCCCCAGAAAAGCCATGTCTTTTAATCCTCATTCAATATTGCTGGATGGGGTTTCTTGATTTTCCATGGAGGTGTGACCCACCCAGTTGTGGATGGTAACTTTTGATTCAATGATTCCCATGGAGGGGTGTCTCCACCCATTCAAGGTGAGGTAGCTTACAGGAGCCTTTAAGAGAGAACCCTTTTAGAAAGAGCCACAGAGGCTGTACAGCCAGAGACCTTTGGAGATGAAGAAGTAAAACACCCCTGGGGGAGCATCATGAAGCAAGAAGCCAGAAGAGAAAACTAGCAGACATCTTGCCATGTGCCTTTCCAGCCAAGAGAGAAACCCTGAATGTCATTGGCTTTCTTGAACCAAAGTATCTTTCCCTGAATGTCTTAGATTGGACATTTCTATAGACTTGCTTTAATTTGGACAACTTCTACAGCCTTAGAGCTGTAAATTTACTACTTAATAAATTCCCCTTTTAAAAAACCTGAATGGTATATCACATTCCAGCAGCTAGCAAATTAGAACACAAGATAAATGGCATTTATGGAAAACCAAACACTAACATCATACTCAATGGTGAAAAACTGAAGGCTTTTCACTAAGAACAAGAACAAGACAAGGATGCCCATTGTCACCTCTATTCAACATTGTACTGGAAGTTCTAGCCAGAGCAGTTAATCAGGAAAAAGAAACAAAAGTCATCATAATTGGCAAGGAAGAAGTAAAACTTTCCCTATTTGTAGATGTCAAAATCTTACACATAAAAAATTTTGAAAAATCCACAAAAAGCTCCTAGAGCTAATAAATTAATTCAGCAAAGTTGTGGGGTACAAAATCAACACTCAAAAATCAGTAGTATTGGAGTTCAGCCAAGATGGTAGCTTAGCGAGGTGTGGAATTTAATTCATCCTCCAGAGCAGCTAGTAAATAGCCAGGAACAGTACAGAACAACTGCTGGGACCACATCAGTGACCGGACACACAGCATACCTCAGTCTGGACAAGCTGGACCAGCTACGATCCCACCCAGAACTGTGAGCCCCCCAAACCATGGAGGCTGGCACCCCTCCCCCACAGGCTAGTTCCCAGAGGGGAAAGGAAAGGGACTCTACTGACAGCAAGAGGCTGAGTGCAACCAAGCTCCAATTGTGGAATTAATTAACAGATTCTACTAATAAAAATAGACCCCAGCTCAGCTAAACATTGAATAAAAGCTAAAGGTACTAGTTTTAGCCCTGGCTAAGAGGGGACAGAGCTGACAGGGGAAAAAAATAATGATTTTTTTTTAATTGGACAGCACAAACCTCTTGAAAAGGTCTGGACCCTAAAAAAAAGGAGGGAGCACATAGGACCTGGAGGTACATGGAACAATGTACCAACTTAAGCTCTTTATTAACAAACCTGGGGGACAGGGGTCCTGCTCTGTAGAGGATTTTTTTCCCTTTGTTTCTACCACTTAAAACTGCTCTCAAGCTCCAACTGCCCCAGGCAAGGGCAGAATTATGCTTGTCTGAGAGAGAAAGAGGCTGGTCAGGTGAAAGGAGGTAATTCCCTGAAGGCTGTGCCTTCCCCAGGAGAGGGGTGGAGCCCAGCTCAGTGGAATCCCTCCCTCAAGGAATTCAGACCCCAGGGACTGAAAAACTGAAAGGATTAAAGCCAGCCTACCTCTCCTCTGTCTCAACCACGTCCCCAACAGGAAGAGTCTGCTGAAGTTGAAGGTACCGCATCACTTTATCCTGGTGAGACCCTTAGGCAAACAAACACCACAAACTGGGCAGGATAGGAAAAGCACAAAGTCTAGAGGCTTCATAGGAAAGTCTGTCAGCCTCCTGGGTCTCACCCTCAGGGAAAACTGACTCAGGTGACTCTTTTTTCCTGAGAGGAAGCCAGTCTGGTCTGGGAAATTCTGAATGAGGTCTATAATATCTATAATAAATAGACTTTCCTAAAGGAAAAAAAAGAGGCATCATACAGGCAGGGCAAGAAACAAGAAAACAAGAACTGAAAAAATTCTCATCCATTAAACAAAACCTATGCTAGAAGTCTAGAATAAGCTGAACTGAATGTCAAAGAACAGATAGAGAACAAAGCCATCCAGCAAGAAAATCCTGGGTAAAAGAGTGAAAACTATCTCCAGAATAAGCTAATTAAGGAAATTAAGTGCCTAAATGCCAACATAAAATAATGAATCATACTAGGAAAATTTAAGATAAGGGCCAGTCAAAGGAACAAACCAACAATTCAAATGAGATACAGGAATTGAAACAATTAATTCAGGATGTTTGAAAAGATATGGAAAATTTCATCAAAAATCAAATCAACAAATTGAGGGAGGATATAAAGAAGGCAAGGGATGTACAAAAGGAAGAAATTGAAAGTTTGAAAAAACAAATCACAGAGGTTATGGGAATGATGGCACAGTAGAAGAGATTTAAAAAAAAAAACAATGGAAACCTACAATGTTATATTTCAAGAGGTAGAAGATAGGATTAGTGAACTGGAGGATGGGGCATCAGAAATCTGACAAGCAAAAGAAAAAGAATGGAAAAATATCAGCAGGGACACAGGGAATTGAATGACAACATGAAACACACAAATATACATGTTGTGGGTGTCCCAGAAGGAGACAAGAAGGGAAAAGGAGGAGAAAGACTAATGGAGGAAATTATCACTGAAAATTTCCCAACTCTTGTGAAAGACTTAAAATTACAGATCTAAGAAGTGCAGCATACCCCAAACAGAATAGTTCCAAATAGAACTACTCCAAGACACTTACTACTCAGAATGTCAAATGTCAAAGAGAAACAGAAAATTTTGAAAGCAGCAAGAGAAAAGCAATCCATTACATACAAGGGAAGCCCATTAAGACTACGTGTAAATTTTTCAGCAGAAATCATGGCGGCAAGAAAATAGTGGTATGATATATTTAAGATTCCAAAAGAGAAAAACTGCCAACCAAGAATTCTATATTCAGCAAAATTGTCCTTCAAAAATGTGGGGGAAATTAAAATATTTTCAGACAAAAAAAATCACTGAGAGAATTTGTGACCAAGAGACTGTCTCTGTAAGAAATACTAAAGGAAGCACTAGAGACAGATAGGAAAAGACAGGCAAGAGAGGTGTGGAGAAGAGTGTAGAAAGGAAGACTACTAGCAAAGGTAAAAAGAAGAAAAATTAAATATGGCATATAAAATCCAAAAGGCAAAATGGTAGAAGTACTGCCCTTACAGTAATAACACTAAATGTTAATGGATTAAACTCCACAATCAAAAGATATAGACTGGCAGAATGGATTAAAAAACAGGACTCATCTATATGCTGTCTAGAGGAGGCACATTTTAGACAAACATAGGTTGAAAGTGAAAAATTGGGAAAAGATATTTCATGAAAGCAACAATCAGAAAAGAGTAGAAGTAGCTATACTAATATCCAACAAATTAGACTTTAAATGTAAAACAATTAAAAGAGACAAAGAAGGGCACTATGTATTAATAAAAGGAACAATTCAACAAGGAGACATAACAATCATAAATATTTATGCCAGAGGGCTCCAAAATACATGAGGCAAACACTGAAAAGAGAAACAGACACATCTACCATAATAGTTGGAGACTTCAATTCCCCACTCTCATAAATGGACAGAACATTGAGACAGAGGATCAAAAAAGAAACAGAGAATTTGAATAATACAATAAATGAACTAGACATGGCAGATATTTATAGAACATTACACCCCACAACAGCAAAATACACCTCTTTCTCAAGTGCTTATGTATCATTCTCAAGGATAGATCAAATGCTGGGTCACAAAGCAAGTCTCAAAAATTTGGGAAGATTGAAATCATACAAAACACTTTCTCGGATCATAAAGGAATGAAGGTGGAAATCAATAACAGGCAGAGGGCCAGAAAATTCACAAATATCTGGAGGCTCAACAAGACACTCTTAAACAACCAATGGGTCAAGGAAGAAATTACAAGAGAAATCAGTAAATATCTCGAGGCAAATGAAAATGGAAGCACAACATATCAAAATTTATGGGATGCAGCAAAGGCAGTGCTAAGAGGGAAATTTACTGTCCTAAATGCCTTTATCAAAAAGGAGAAAGAGCAAAAATCAAGGAATTAACTGTTCACTTGGAAGAACTAGAGAAAGAACACCAAACTAATCCCAAAACAAGCAAAAGGAAAGAAATAAAGAAGATTAGAGCAAAAATAAATGAAATCTAGAACATGAAAACAATTGAGAAAATCAACAAAACCAAAAGTTGGTCCTATAAGAAAATCAATAAAATTAATGGAAGGTTAACAAAAAAGAAGAAGAGAGAGGATGCAAATAAATAAAATCAGAAATAGAAGAGGAGACATAACTGCCAATCCCACAGAAATAAAGGACGTAATGAGAGGATACTAAGAACAACTTTATGCTAATAAACTAGGCAAGATAGATGAAATGGACAATCTCCTAGAAAAACATGAACAACCAATATTGACTCGAGAAGAAATAGATGACCTCGACAAACCAATCACAAGTAAAGAAATTGAATCAGTCATTAAGAAGCTCTCCAGAAAGAAAAGTCCAGGACCAGATGGCTTCACATGTGAATTCTACTAAACGTTCAAGAAAGAATTAGTACCATCCTGTGCAAACTCTTCAAAAAAAATGAAGAGGATGGAAAGCTACCTAACTCATTCTATGAAGCCAAAATCACCCTCATACCAAAGCCAGACAAAGATGCTACAAGAAAAGAAAATGACAGACCAATCTCTCTAATGAATATAGAGGCAAAAATCCTCAACAAAATTCATTCAAATCCAATCCAGCAGCACATTAAAAGAATTATACACCATGACCAAGTAGGATTCATCCCAGGTATGCAAGGATAGTTCAACATAAGAAAATCCATTAATGTAATACACTGTATCAACAAATCAAAGCAGAAAAAACAAATGATCATCTCGATTAGTGCAGAAAAAGGCATTTGACAAAATTCAAAACCTTTTCTTGTTGAGAATACTTCAAAGGATAGGAATAGAAGGGAACTTCCTCAACACGATAAAGGGAATATATGAAAACACTGCTAATATCAGCCTCAATAGGGAAAAACTGAAAACTTTCCCCCTAAGGTCAGGAACAAGACAGGGATGTCCACTATCACCATTGTTATTCAACACTTTGTTGGAAGTTCTAGCCAGAGCAATTAGAAAAGAAAAAGAAATACATCTCACTGTTTGCAGATGATATGATACTCTATATTGAAAACCAAAAAAATCCACAGTAAAACTACTAGAGCTAATAAATGAGTACAGCAAAGTGGCAGGTTACAAGGTCAACACATAAAACTCTGTAGTGTTTCTATACACTAGTGTTTAGTGTTTAGTATAGTGTTTCTATACACTAGAGCAATCTGAGGGGGAAATCAAGAAAAAAATTCCATTTGCAATTGCAAGCAAAAGAATAAAATATTTAGGAATAAATTTGACTATGGATACAGAAGACTTTTACAAAGAAAACTACAAGAAATTGCTAAAATAAATCACAGAAAACCTAAATAAATGGAAGGGCATACCGTGTTATGGATTGAAAGACTAAATACAGTTAAGATGTCAGTTCTACCTAAGTTGATTTATAGATTCAATATAATACCACTTAAAATCTCAAAAACTTACTTTGCAGATGTAGAAAAAAAACAATAAATAAATTCATCTGGAAGGGAAGTGTGTCCTGAATAGCTAAAAATATCCTGAGAAAGAAAAATGAAGTCAGAAGTCTCACATTATCTGATTTTACGGTGTATTACGAAGCTACAATGGTCAAAACAGCATGGTATGGCATAAAGATAGATATACTGACCAATGGAATCAAATAGTGTTCAGATATAGACCTTCTCATCTATGGACAATTGATCTTTGATAAGACAGTCAAGCCAACTCACCTGGGACACAACAGTCTCTTCAATAGATGGTGCTTGGAGAACTGGATATCCACATGCAAAAGGATGAAAGAGGATCCATATCTCACACCTTATACAAAAATTAACTTAAAATGGATCAAAGACCTAAACATTATGTAAAAGACCATAAAATTTTTAGAAGAGAATGAAGGGAAATATCTTCTAAAACTTTTAATAGAAGGTGGTTTCCTAGATCTTACATCCAAAGCATGATCATTGAAGAAAGGAATAGATAAATGGAAACTACTCAAAATCAAACACTTTTGTGCATCAAAGAGTTTTGTCAAGAAAGTAAAAAGGCAGCCTACACAATAGGAGACAACATTTGGAAACAATATACCAGATAAGGGTCTAGTATTTAGAATATATAGAGATTATTCAACTCAACAACAAAAAGACAAGCAATCCAATTATAAAATGGGCAAAAGACATGAACAGACACTTTTCAGAAGGGGAAAAACAAATGGCTAAAAGGCACATGAAAAGATGTTTAACTTCCCTGGCTATTAGGGAAATGCAAATCAAAACCACAATGGGATTCCATCTCACATCCATCAGAATGGCCGTTATCAATAAAACAGAAATTGACAAGTGCTGGAAAGGATGTGGAGAAAGAGCACACTTATCCACTGTTGGTGGGAATGTCAAATGGTACAACCTCTGTGGTTGTTTGCAGTTCCTCAGGAAGCTAAGTATAGAATTGTCATATAATACAGCAATACCATTGCTAGTTATCTATTTAGAGTACATGAGGGCAAGGACATAAATTGATGTTTGCACACCAATGTTTATAGTAGCACTATTTACAATTGCTAAGAGATGGAAACAGCCCAAATATCCATCAACAGATGAGTGGCTAAACAAGCTGTGGTATATACATACTACGGAATTTTACACAGCTGTAAGACAGAATAAAGTCATGAAGTTGCAACAATGTGGATGAACCTTGAGGACATTATGCTGAGTGATATTAGTGAGAAACAAAAAGACAAATACTGTACAGTCTCACTGATATGAGCTGACATTTATGAATGAACTTAGAGGTTTCAGTTAAGAACAGAGGTCATCAAGAGATAGAAATAAGGTAGATATTGGATAATTGGAGCTGAAGGGATACAGATTGTGCAACAGGACTGATTGTAAAAATTCAGAAATGTTTAGCACAATACTACCTGATTGTAGCACAACAATATAAGTACGCTGAATGAAGCTGAATGTGAGAATGATAGAAGAGGACTGAAGGCACATACAAAACCAGAAGGAAAAATAAACAATAAAGACTGAGATGATATAATCTAGGAATGTCTAGAGTGTACAATGATAGTGACTAAATGTACAAATTAAAAAATGTTTTTGCATAAGGAAGAACAAAGGGATGTCAATATTGCAGTGTGTTGAAAATAGATGGTAATTCATATTTTAAAACTTCAACTTCTGCATGAGACTAAAGCAAAAAATGTTTATTTTGTACAAAATTTATATTTTGACTAGTGCATTTCCTAATAGAACTTATATGGACAGGTTAATTGAACACCATTAGTACATGGAACCTTGAATATGGCATGAAATTTTGTAGGTTTGTCCAGTGTGATGCCCCAATATATCCCAGAGTGATTTGAACAGTGAATAAAGAAGTATTTGAAAAGTCCCCTTGGGAGAATGGTGAGAAAGGGGGAAAATTCAACTTTCCCATCTGGAGAATTCCTGAGATTCTAGCAAGCAGGGGGGCAACTAAATCAATAAGTGGAGCCCTTAATCTTGGGGGCTGTTCATATGAAACTTATCTCAGCAAAGAATAGGATCAGACTACTTAAAATTAGGCCTAAGAGTCACCCCCAGGGCATCTCTTTTGTGGCTCAGATGTGGCCTATCTCTCTCTCAACCAACATGGCAAGCAAACTCATTGCCCTCCCTCTCTCTACATGGGCCATGACTCCCAGGGGTGTAAACCTCCCTGGCAACGTGGGACAGGAATTCTAGAATGAGCTGGGTCTCAGCATCAAGAGATTGAGAAAATTTTCTTGAGAGAAAGGGGGAAAAGAGAAATGAGACAAAATAAAGTGTCAGTGGCTGAGAGATTTCAGAGTCGAGAGGTTATCCTGGAGGTTATTCTTATACATTTTATAGATCTCCCTTTTTTAATTTAAGGTGTATTAGAGAGGCTAGAGAGAAGTGCCTGGAACTGTAGTGCTGTGTTCCAGTAACCATGTTTCTTGAAGATGATTGTATAATGATATAGCTTTTGTAATGTGACTGTGTGATTGTGAAAACCTTGTGTCTAATGCTCCTTTTATCTATGGTATGAACAGATATATGGATTAAAAATAAATAAATAATAGGGGGAGCATATGTTAAAACAAATTGAGTAGATTGAAAGATTAGTGATCAATGAAAGGGAGTGGTAAGGGTTATAGAAAAAAAGTTAGGGGGAACAAAGGTTAAAATATATTGGATGTCCTGGTGACTTCCCATGCAAAAAATAATAATAATAATAACATTTCCATATAGATGGAAACACCAGTGGTCAATGAGAGAGAGGGGTAAGGGATATGGTATATATGGGCTTTTTCTTTTTATTTCTTTTTCTGAAATGACGCAAATGTTCCAAAAAATGATCATGGTGGTGAATACACAACTATGTGATGATATTGTGAGCTGTTGATTATATACTATGTATGGACTGTGTGTGACAATTTCTCAATAAAATTTTTTTTAAAAATCAGTTGTATTTCTATACACTACTAATGGGCAATCTGAAAGAAAATCAACAAAAACATTTCATGGACAATAGCAACTAAAAAATCAAATATCCAAGAAGAAATTTAAACAAGGGATGTAAAAACATTGTATGTGGAAATCTACAAAGAAAACATAAATAAATAGAAGGAACTTCTGTGTTCCCAGATCAGAAGACTATTTTTGAAATGTGAATTCTACCCAAAACAATGAACAGATTCAACACAATCCCAATCAAAATTCTAATGGTCTTCTTTGTAGAAATGAAAATGTCAATCATCAAATTTGTACAGAAGACAACAAAAAGACAAACAATCCAATTTTTTAAATGGACCCAAATCTTGAATAGATCTCTCTCCAAAGAAGATATACAAATGCCAAAAAACACATGAAAAGATGCTTAACATCATTAGCCACTAGGGAAATACTAATCAAACCACAATGAGATATCATTTCACCCCCACTAGAATGGCTACTCTCTTTTTAAAACTGGAAATAATTAAGTGTTAGAGAAGATGTGAAGAAATAGGAATACTTGTTTATTGTTGGTGGCAATGTAAGATGGTGCAGCTGCTGTGGGAAACAGTTTGGCAATTTCTCAGGAAGCAAAGTATAGAATGACTACACAATCCAGCAATTCCACTTCTGGGTGTATACCCGAACAATTGAAAACAAGGACTCTAATAGGCATTTGCACACCGATGATCAGAGCCTTATTATTCATGATTACCAAAAGATGGAAACAACCCAACTATCCATCAACATATGAAATGATAAACATATTTAATAAAAACATATACATATACTGGAATATTTCCAGCCATAAAAATAAATGAAGTTCTGATACATGCAACAATATATATGAACCTTGAAGACATCATGTTGGGTGAAATAATTCAGACACAAAGGACATTTATTTATGTGCTCAATTATATGAGATAATTATAATAGGAAAATCCATAGTCAGAAACTAGAATTCAGATTACTGGGGGCAGTGTGGGAATTGGAAATGGGAAATTAATGCTTAAATGTTGCAGTTTTTGTTTAGTGTGATGGAAAATTTTTGGTAATGGATGGAGGTGAAAATATTATGAATGAAATTAACACCACTGAATTGTGTATTTGCATGTGGTTAGGGGAAATTTTAGGTTGTATATATGTTAACAGAATAAACATTTTTTAAAAAAACATAGACATGTACAACACAGACAATGAATCCTAATGGAAACTATGGAGTACAGCAAAAAGTATACTTATAATAATACTGTTTCTTCTGTAGTAATGTAGATACCACAGTAAAGTAATGTTAATAATAGGGAATAATGTGTGTGTCATGGAGTATATGAGGATTTTGTACTTTCTGCATGATTTTTTCTATAAACATTCCATTTCTCTTATTTATAAAAAAGTCAAAGCAATATTCCTGGAGGTAGCACTTGCTGCCTCCATGCCCGTGAAGCCTTTGACCTTTCTTCTTCATGGGAAGAAATACAAAATGCAATAATCTAATTTTCTTTGGAGAATGAAGGACCACTGGATCCCTCAAAATGTTACTGATGTGACGGGGCCCTGAATATTTATAGATTTTATTTCCTACTCTTTGGAAAGCATGGATCTTATCAAGGCCGCCAATCCACTAGCTACTTTCTACAATTCTAGTCTAACTCGCATAAGGATATCAGTATAGCAAATCTGTGTGATGTTGTAGATAACCAGAGGTAGAAACCTCTTCAGACTGTATCATGACCCAATGCAAAAGAATTTACATAGCACTGGAGCAAAACTTTCAATATATATTCTCGTCTCGATCTCTTTCTGATCCTCTTTTCTGATAAGAACTGAAAAGAACACATCCAACAAATCAGTGTCCATACACCACACACCTGTTATTCTGTTCTGGTGAAGAAAACAGCATCTGAGTTCTTGCTAGGCCTGGCATCCCCCTGCAAGGTGGCAGAGGTCGAGTGAGCTGGGATGGGTAGTGAGGCCTGAAGGAACCACAGCTATGCAGGCAGCCAAGGAGGGTGGGCCCTCTGCCCTCATAGGCAGATGAGGATTTGAGACAACACCAATAGCATATCTTCCAAGTACAGATTTTCCAAAATGAAGTGTAGAGGAGATGACAAGTTTAGATGTCATCAGTCTGGACTGTAGGCCTGGATTTGGGACTAGGAAATGGAATGGTGTCTCTTGGGCTTCACTGTGGAGAGGCCCCCAGGAAAATCCCCACCTCAGATTAAAATGCTCTTCTCCAAAGACTTCTTGACCAAAAGGGGAAAGTGAGGAATGAGACAAAATGAAGTTTCAATGGTGGAGAGATTTGAGTTGAGAGGTTATCCAGGAGGTTATTCTTATGCATTAAATAGATATCCCCTTTTAGTTTATGGTGTACTGAAGTGGATGGAGGGAAGTACCTAAAACTGTTGAGCTGTGTTCCAGTAACCTTGATTCTTGAAGATGATTATATAAAGATACAGCTTTTACAATGTGATTGTGTGATTGTGAAAGCCTTGTGTCTGATTCTCCTTTTATCCAGGGTATGGACAAGCTGAGTAAAAAAAAAATATGGATACAAAATAAATAATAGGGGGAGTAAGGGGTAAAATAAATTGAGTAGATTGAAATACTAGTGGATCCAATGAGAGGGAGGGGTAAGAGGTATGAGATATATGAGTTTTCTGTTTTTTCTTTTTATTAATTTTTCTGGAGTGATGCAAATGTTCTAAAAATGATCATGCTGATGAATGCACAACTACATGATGACATTGTGAGCCATTTATTCTACACCGTATATGGACTATATGTGTGTGAAAATTTGTCAATAAAAATATATATTTTTTTTAAAATGCTCTTCTTGGGGGCGGCTGCCGTGGCTCAGCAGGCAGAGCTCCGACCTGCCGTGCTGGAGGTCTGGAGTTCGATCCCTGGTGCCTGCTGCCCATATGCAAATTTAAAAAAAGAGAGAAAAAAAAAAAAAGAGGATGGACTCTGGCCCCAGCTCTGACACTCACAAGCTGTGGAAAATTTACACAAACTAGTTAACCTCTCTGTTCTTCTTCAGTGCCCCACTCATAGCAAGTTTTCAATAAATGTTAGAAAAAAAATGCTCTTCTTGGGCTGGCCATGGTGGTTCAGCAGGCAGAGTTCTTGCCTGCCATGCCAGAGACCCAGGTTCCATTCTTGGTGCCTGCCCATGCAAAGATAAAAATAAAAAAAATTTTTAAATAAAGAAAAACAAAAAATCCTCTTCTCCAGACTTCAGAACCTGACACAGAACAAATGCAGAACTGGAGAAAGTTTCCATGAGACATGACAAACAAGAGGTGAAAGAGCTGCCTCTGGGCCTTGGATGGTCACCAGAATCCTGAAGAAACTGGAAAAGAAAAGGACAGAGCCAAGGCACAACAAAGCTCTCCCATACTGACCTCATGACACTGAGGCTGAGACCCAGCCCTCCTTCTTTGCCCACTCTGGCCTGTCGAGGCTGGTCCAGAGAGCAGTTAGGAAGGAAGAGAGATGGCCCTCAATGCGGCTTTCCTTGGGAAGCTCAAAGAGTAACACCAGAGTGCAGCCTGGCTCTCTCCTAAAGAGAGCCCTGGAGTCAAGTTTTGGTTGTTTTCCTTATTATTTCATTTGAAGTGAATACAGAGATAGGATTTCAAGACCCTTCATCCAGAAAGGATCACTGGATTCTATCGTTGTGGAGGAAGGAACAAAAAAAAATTGAGAGTTATCCATTGTTAAATGGATAAACAAACATTGTAGATCCCTAAATGGAATATTATTGAGCCATAAAACATAAATGTAAATCACCTACATGTGAACATAGAGATAAGCCTTGAAATCAAAACACAGACAAAAAGGATTCATATTGCATAGATATATTTATAAGAAATGTTTGGAAAAGTCATAACCATAGAAACAGAAATAAGATTATCTAGAATGCCACATCCTGGGGGTCAGGACAATGTAGTGTCATGGATAGGCGAGTTTCTTTCCAGGGTGTTGAAAATGTTCTAAGATTTGATAAAGGTAATGGATGCACCTTTATAAATACAGTGAAACCCACTGAGTTATGGAATTTTAAAAGGAGAATTTTTTTCAAAGGAGAACCTTATATATGTGAACTACCTACAGCAACAATTATTAATGGATAAATAATTACATTGTATACAATGTAGTTTGAAGTGGTTAAGAACATGGATTATTTGCATATAGTTATATGTAAAAAAATGACAAGGAGACAGAGGTTGAAGCACATACAGAGAAAGAGAGAGACAATGTTAAAGTATGTGGCAGAATGTTAATTTTTTACCAATATGGGTTAATGATATACAAGAATTTTCTATGATATTTTGCCTTTCTTTTTTATGTTTGTGATAATATCAGTGTAAAATGCTAAAAAAAAAAAAAAAAAGGGAAACCAGTGAATGAGAGGCTGAGGTTACCAGCTAGGGGACTGAGTGAGCTGAGGGCAGGTTTTGATTTTACATCTCTGTGAACTTCGACCACTGTGGAAAGTGCAGCTGCTTGTATGTGATTCACAGTGATAATCTTCCTTGTTTGAGATGGTCAGGGAAGCTGTGTTGTGGGACTTGGAGATCCCTGAGCACCATTTACTGACCACATAAATGAAGAGTTTGCAGGTCATGTCTGGGAGCTTTGGTACCAGGACACCTCATTAGAACACCCGATGTTACTGCTGCTTCTAGCACAGGAGGTGGTGACCATCTGACCAGAAGCCCCGGACACTGAAGGAACCTGAGTCGGGATGGACTGAGCTCAGAACCCAGAAAAGGAAAAGAAAGACAATGAGTTCACAACCAGGGTTTCAGGTGGACCTGGGATGGAGTGAAGAAGGATGTTCTAGTTTGCTAGCTGCCAGAATGCAATATACCAGAAATGGAATCACTTTAAAAAAGGGAAATTTATTAAGTTCCAAGTTTACAGTTCTAAGGCCAATTAAAGAAAGTCTATAGAAATGTCCAATCTAAGGCATCCAGGGAAAGGTACCTTGGTTCAAGAAGGCCGATAACGTTCAGGGTTTCTCTCTCAGCTGGAAGGGCACATGGCAAAGTCTGCTGGCTTTCTCTTCCAGCTCCTTGCTTCATGAAGCTCCTCCAGGGGCGTTTTCCTTCTTCATCTTCAAAGATGTCAGGATGGTGGACTCTGTGGTTCTCTCTCCTCATTCTCAAAAGGGAACTCTCTACAAAATGTCTCCTCTTTTATAGGATTCCAGTAAACTAATCAACATGCATGTAGAATGGGTGGAGACACATCTCCATCTAACCAAGTTTTAGGTTATCTCTGTGGGGATAACCTAATCAAGTTCCCAATCTGTAGTACTGAATAGGGATTACAAGATTGATTAGGATTAAAACATGGCTTTTCTAATCCTTTCAAACTGGCACAAAGGACATCACCCATGAACCAATAACAGGATGTCTCACTTGTGCAGTGAGTCAGGAGTTTGAGGAGGAGGGGAGCCCAGGCCATGGTTGAGGCTCTCAGAGCTTCTCCACCTGAGACCCACAGGCTGCAGTTGAGACAGGGAGAAGTGGACCTCATACAAATCTTCTCATGGAAGCCTGACCTTCTTCACTGCCCTCTCTGGCTCCAGAGCCTTGAGAGAGGGAACCCAGAGGGACTTCTGACTCCTGGGTCTTCTGCTAGGAGGCTGTGGCCAAGAAACAGATTCTCCTTAAAACAGCACTCATGCTGGTCCCCAGAAATAAGAGCTTCTGTGTAAAAGTTACACAAGTCTGCAGGCCCTGTCATTGACCCCTATCCCTTGCACACCTGTTCAGAACCCAGAGACGTCTGCTCAGCACTGAGAAGATGGAACCCCTGAACTGCATGAGTGACCCCAGTGCCCAGCAAAGGCTCCCTGCCGTGTCACTGAGCAGAGCCCACAGCTGCTTCCCAGAGCATCAGGGAGCTTTCCCACCAGGGGCAGTCCAGCCAACACCGACCCCTGAATGCTCATGCAATCCTGCTCTCTAGTGAACAAACTCCCAGACGCAACCTTGTGCACCCACAAGGGTGGGTACAAAATGAATTAGACAAAAAAAAAAAAAAGAAAAAGATAAAAGAATTAGACAGAAATCATCAAGTAGCAGATTCTGGCTTTATGCTCGTGATTCTACCCCCACCCCCCCAGCACCTTCAGTGTGTAAAGTCCATGGGCTGTATCAGGAAGGAGCCATTGAATGAGTCCAGGAAGTTATGTTTCTACAATTTCATGTGCTAGGATTATATTAAATGTGCTATTCTGTCATTGATTTTTTTTCACTCAAGAATATAGGAAATCTCAAATCTAAAAGAAAAAGCAAAAAGTTACAACATCTGGCCCAGGAATTGCCATTGGGACTACTATTATACTTGGTTGACATTTCAGTAGTCCACCGACACCCTCCAGGCAGTATCATAAGACTCTACAATCACATTTTAACATCTGCGTCTGTGAACACTCCTGACATTAAATATTGTGGTCTGGCTTCTCTATGAAGCAATCTCTGAGGTAAAGATTAGATTGCCAGGCATTTTTTAAGGAGCATTTTTGAGAGTCAACAACTGCAGAAGAGAAAGAAAAGAAACAAGATTGGGCAGAGAAGGAAGGTGAACCGTAATGCTATTCCAACCAAAGCCTCTGCAACGCCATGAAGAAGCCTGGATCTAGAATGGTCTTTCACGTTCATCTGAGTCAGGGAGAAGGGGCTGGACCTCTACTGATCAGCTCTTGTGTTGGCCAATCATAGGATGCAGGTCAACCTCAGAAGCAGGTGTGACCTTGAGTGAGCCCAGTTTTTCCAGCCAAGGTAATCCCCATACAGAGCTGACAGCTGAGAACCATCTTCCAGCAGCCTTCTCAGCAACTGAGCACACAAGTCCTTCACTCGTTATGGAAATTTGGACTGCACATAGGCATCTGCCACAGTTGTTAATAAATCAGATGACAGTGATCAGGAGCCATTTCTGGGCTTTCTGTACTGTTCCATTGTTCAATATGTCTATTCTTACACCAATATCACTTTGTTTTGATAACTGCAGCATTATAATAAGTCTTGATATTTGATAGTTTCTAACATTGCTATGCTTTTCCAATATTGCCTTAGCTACTCTTGGGCTCTTCCATATGCATTTTAGAATAAGCTTATCAACTTTGATATTTTAAAAAATGCTTGGATTTTTATTGTGATTGCATTAAATCTAAATGTATCCTGGGGAAAAATCAACTTCTTGGTAATACTATGCCTTCCTATACTGTATTATCCAATGAACATAAATTACTCCTGCATTTATTTAGCTATCCTTGAACTTTCTAATAAGGATTTATGGTTCCTAGTGTAAAGGCTTGAACATCCTTTGATATATAGTCCTAGATATTTGATGTGTTTTTTATGGTATTATAATGCATCATTTGTTCTGTTTCATTTCTTCTTGTCGTTTTGTTGCTGGAATGAAGTAATTTTTGTAGATTGAACATATAGCCAGCAAACTTGCTAACTTCATTTGTTAATTATAGCTGTTTTTACATTTTTTCACATTTACTAGGTTCATAATTATGTCTGTGCATAATCATGATTTTATTCCTTTTGAATTATTATCTTTTTTCCTGCCTTATTTTACTGGCTAGATCCTCAGTGTGATGTTGAATGAAATGTTAATGATGGATATCCTTATCTCATTTCCAATTATAAGAGCAAATTTTTCAATATTTCACATTGAATAAGAGGTTTGCTCTGTTTTATTTTTAATATTCTTATAGATCACGTTATAATCTATATATGTTCTTATAAAATTATCTTGTAGATTAAAATATTTCCTTCATATTCCTAGTATTCTTGAAGTTTATATCATAAGTGTGGAACTTTGTCAAATGATTTTTCTAAATCTATGAAAATAACCATAATTTTTCTTCTCCCTGCTTTTTTTATCCGTGTGATAAATTAAGCTGGTCGAGTTTTCAATGTTAAAGTAATTTTGCATGTATGGAAAAACCCCACCTGATAGGCATTGATTGATTATATATCAATATATATACGTATATGAATATATAGCATATATATACAAACTGAATTTGGATTACTAATATTTTATTAAGATACTTGCACCTATACTCATGAGAGAGACTGGTCTATAATTTTCCTTTCTTCTAATTTCCTTATCAAGGTTTGGATACTGACCTCACAAAAAAATAGTTCAGTGCCATGCAGGAGACCCCAGGTTCAATTCCTGGCCCGTGTACCTCCCAAAGTAAAAAATAAAATAAAATTCAACAAATGGTGCTGCAATAACAGGATAGTCACATGGAAAAAGGATGAAACGTGACCCCTACCACACAGCATACAAAAAAAAAAAAAAGAAAAGAACTAGGAAGTACTCCCTCTGTTTTTTTTTATTATTATTATTTTTTATTTCCTAGAAGAATTTATATCTTAGCGGTATCATTTCTTATTTACATTTCTTTTTTAAATGTTTGGAAAGATAAACCAGTGAAACTATCTGGGCTTGGTATTTTTGCTGTGAGAAGATTTTTAAATAATGTATTCAGTCTTAACTTTTAGACTGTTAAAGAAGAGCACTCAATCCCTAACTGCTTATCAAGACTAGGTTATGTACCAAGTATCATGTTGGAAGTTGATGATGAAATGAGTCCGTAAGCCTAAACAGTGAGCCTATGTTGAAGTTTCAAAGCTAAGAATGTGAATATGGAGTACAAAGACTAAAATGGGAGACAGACTTTCATCAACAATCGTAACAGTAAATGTGATATTCAATTTTAATGAATTCTAAGGAGAGTTTCATGGTGTCATGAGCGTCGATATGGGAGGACTTCATCTCATGTGGGGATATTAGGAAAGATTTTCATGAGGAAATGATATTTGTAAATGATTAAATATTCTCAACTTATCTTTAAGTATACCTTTAGTTATTCATTTCAACTTTAAAACTCTCTTCATGTAGTTGTTTCCCTTTCTATACGAGCTACTCCTCCATCTCGGGCTGTACATGCAATCATATCCCAGCTACAGTTTCAAAGGAAAGCCCAATTCTCATTTTTCTTCTACCTCTTCCTTACCTAAGTAGAAAATGTGGCTTCTCATCATTCTGTTACTGTCATTGCTTCTCTCTGCCACATGGTGTCTCTGCTGACAACTGGTCCCCCACAATCATCCTTGTTCAAGAATCTCCAAAGAAAGATTCTCCTTTCTGAGAATTAATCTGGAACAAGGAACTCCAGTGCTTGGATTCCCATAATCCAGCTCTTTCAGCCACACTAAACCTCTGCCCAGTCTCCAGAAGTACTGTGGCACAATTTTTTCAGCAACTCTGTGCACATCTGAACCTGTATTGATCTGCCCTGAGATTCAACGGCCTCTTCTTTAGAACTCTCAAAACCCAAGGGGTCCTTCTTTCCTGATCATCTACCCACCATCACCATAATCGTTGGACTAAGTGCCACAAGGGCCTCGGACCTAACTGCGTCCAAAACACAAAAGCCACAGCCCCTTTCCTGGACCAAAGCAGCTACTCAGCTTGCTCAGGAAGAGGGGGTGATTCATTTTCAGACCTCAGTGGAGATTTCTCCTCCTACGGCTTACCTTGGGGAACTTTCTAGCACTTTTCCCACTAGAACAAAGAAAGGGAAAAAGAAATACAGGTTTAATTTTGTGGGTGAATTGTGGTACATATACAATAAAATTATTCGTTAACTTACCACTATCCTTTCGTTCTGATACCGGTGTGGAAAAAAAAAAAGATGTTAATTAGTTATCATTTCATGAAAATGCCTGACAACAATCAGGCTGTTCTTGAGTTTTATGTCTCTATTATAAATCGTAGAACTCTTTAAACCTTTCTGCAAGTAAAGATTCTCTATCCCGTTTTCACTTATCCGTCATTCTTTCCTGAACTTTTCGTTTGTCCACATTTTTTTAAAAGTGTAGTAACCAAAAGAAGAATCAGAATCCTATAATATCGCAGAAAGTTTAATTCCAAATGCACCATGGATTATTCCTTCTAATAAATTCCAGAATCATAGTGAGATGGGGTCAGCATAAATATTCTAGTTTTATCTAGTCAGTCCCTCCAATTTTAAAATTTCTCTACTGAGTTCTACCCTGCTTTAAAACCAATCTTTTTGCTGATGTCACTTAGATTTATTTTTTGACATTTCAGAATAATGGCAAGAAAACTTTCCAAATACTAAATTATTCCACACCTCAACCCCATTATATGTATTGAATTGATTGTTTCATAACTTCAGTTTATTGAGTTTTACAATAACTACTTGAGTTTTTCACCAATATCATAATATTTATGATGAAAAACATAAGACAGTATCTCACATGTCTTTCTGATTATTCAAGGCAAATTTAATTGCATTTTCTCCCACTTTAACAATGATGGAGCAATTTCATATAACACAAAGAGGCAGTTCTATTACAGTTAAACACTTCTTTCAGCAAAATGCTATAACTAAGAAGAAGCTTTTCTTTTTGTTTTATACACCAAGGCGGTTCATGGTCTAAAAGCAAATAGGTAGATCAAATAATGTCTTGATATTCCTTATAACAAGCAGGACTATTATTTTATGTAAGGTTAAGTAAGGCCACTGTGTTTGTTTGAAATTGTTATGCACTCCAGAGAAGCCTTGTTCTTCTAATCCTGATTGTTGGGTGGGACCCTTTGATTAGATTGTTTCCATGGAGATATAATCCACTCGGTTGTGAGTGTGACCTTTGGACTAGATGGACCTGTGACTTCACCCATTAAAAGTGTGTCTTGATTAGTTTACTGTAGTCTTTTAAAAGAGGAAGCACTTTGGAGAGTTCAGAGCCCACAGAGCCAACGCAAGATGGAGACGTTTGGAGATAAAGAAGGGAACACCCCCAGGGAAGCTATTTGAAACCAGAAGCAAAAGGACCAGCAGATGTACCTGCCTTCCCAGCTGACAGTGGCGTTCTGGACCCGTTGGCCTTTCTTGAGTCAAGGTCCCTTTCCCTGGATGCCCTAGTTTGGACATTTTTATGGCTTTAGAACTATAGACTTACAATAAATTCCCTTTGTAAAAGCCATTCCATTTCTGGCATATTGCATTCCGGCAGCGCTAGAAAACCAATACAGTCACCTAGGTAAATTCTATAGCAAATTACACTGTTAAGAAAATAGCAAGACTTACTGGATTCTTCTTCTGTAATGCATTGAATCAAGTATTTTGCAATCCATAGATGGGTTAAATGACATTAGAAATTGTTTTAGTGTCCTAGGCTGCTCAAGCAAATACCATGAAATGGGTCAGGTTAAACAATGGAAATTTATTCCCTCATGGTTTGAGGCTGAGGAAAAGTACAAATCAAGGTATCATTAAAGGTGTCATTAAGACGCTGGCTGCTGGTGATTCTTGGTCCTTAGCTTGTCACATGGAAGGTGCATGGTATCATCTCTGGTTCCATTGATATTCAGCTCTGGCTTCTCCCTCTGCCTTTCTCTCTCTGTCTCTCCGAATTTCATTCCACTTATAAAGGACAACAGTAATAGGATTAAGACTCATCCTGACTGAGGTGGGGCACCCCTTCTTAACTGAAGTGACTTCAGCAAAAGATCCAACTCACACTAGGTTCACACCCATAGGAATGGATTCGATTAAGAAACATGATTACATTTAAGAACATGAGAGGAATGCAGCTTCAAACCACCACACTGAAATCATCAAATAAAACTCCCAAAAAAGGAATTTGAGGTTCAGGTAATTTAAGAAATGTGCCCCAAATAAACTAATGATTAAAAAACAGCTATTCTGATGTAAAAAAAATCTGAGGTTCTTTCTTCTAAATAGCACCACCATCTTCTGAATTGTTACTTCAAGAACTTTTAACGGAACATAGAGTTAAATATATAGAAGTTTTAAAATCTGTATACCTGAAAATTGTAGTTTATAGCAGAAAAATATTGTTTGCATTGTTCAGTTTGTTATAAATTTTATTTGTAATGAGATCTAAGTGAACTTTTTTCTTTTTCCTTTGTTAATTTTTATTTCAACTACATATAATTTAATAACATAAAATTTCCAATTTTAACCACTTCAAGTATATCATTCAGTGATATTAATTACATCCAAAATGTTGGGGTCCATCATTACCCTCTATTTCCAAACTTTTTTTCACCTCAAAGAGTATCTCTGTATTCATTACTCCCCATTACACCCCACTCTCCTTCCTCCCACCCCTGGTAAACTTTAATCTACTTTCTGTCTATATGAATGTGCATATTCTAGTTATTTCATATAAGCAAGATCATACAACATACTTCCTTTGTCTGGCTCATATCACTTGACAGGATGTTTTCAAGGTTCATTCATGTTGTAGTATCAGAACTTCATTTCTTTTTAGGATTGAATAATATTCCATTATATATATATATTATTTTGTTCATCCATTCATCTGTAGATAGTTACATACATCTACTTCATTTCATTAATCTGTTCATCTGTAGATGATTCCTTGCTTCCTTCCACTTTTTGGATATTATAAATAATATTCTGTATATTGGTGCACAGTTACCCGTTCATGTCCCTGATTTCAATTATTTGGAGTATATACCTAGAAGTGGTGCTCTTGTTTGCAAGCTGCTGGAATGCAATATACCAGAAATGGAGCAGGTTTTAAAAAGGGAAATTTATTAAGTGGCAAGTTTACATGTTCTAAGGCTGTGAAAATGCCCAAGTTAAAGCAAGGCTATAGAAATATCCAATCAAAGGCATCCAGGGAAAGATACCTTGGTTCAAGAAGGCCGATGATGTTCAAGGTTTCTCTCTCAACTGAAAGAACACATGTGACAATGTCTACTAGCTTTCTCTTCCAGTTTCTTGTTTCATGAAGCTCCCCTGGGGGAATATTCCTTCTTCATCTCTCCAAAGGTCTCAGGCTGCAGGGGCTCTCGTGGTTCTCCTGGCTCTGACGCTTTCTCCAAAATAATGTTTCCTCTTTTAAAGGATTCCAGTAAACTAATCAAGACCCACCTGGAATGAGTGGAGTCACATCTCCTTCTAATCAAAGGGTCATACCCATAATTGGGTATGTCACATATCCGTGAAGATTATCTAATTGAGTTTCCAACCTACAGTACTGAATAGGGATTAAAAGAAAAGGCTGCCTTCATGAGATGGATCAAGATTAAAACATGGCTTTTATAGGGTAAATAATGCTTTCAGCCTAGCACAAGCGGGATTGTTGGGTCACATAGTCATTCTGTACTTAGTTTTCTGGGGAATTGCCAAACTGCTTTGTACAGTAGCTACACCATTTTACATTCTCACCAACAAGAAATAAGTGTTCCCATTTCTCCATGTCCTCTCCAACACTTGTAATTTTCCTTTCTTTTTTTTTAATAGTAGCGATTCTAGTGGGTGTGAAATGGTATTTCATTGTGGTTCTATTTGTATTTCTCTAGTGGCTAATGATGTTGAGCATTTTCCTTATGCTAATTGGCCATTTGTATATTTTCTCTGGAAAAACATCTATTCAAGTTTTTTGCCCATTTTTCATTTGGATTATCTTGTTATTGGGTTATAAGAGTTCTTTATAGATTCTGTATACTAGATTCTTATCAAATAAATGGATGCCAAATATATTGTCCCGTTCCTATTCAATAGGTTGTTAAATGAACTTTGATAGATGTTGTCATGGTCAGGTTCATGTGTCAACTTGGCCAAGTGGTGGTACCTGTTTGTCTGCTTGGGCAAGTACTGGCCTGTCTGTGTGATGAGGACATTTCATAGAATTAAATCATGATTATGTCGGCTATATCCACATTTGTAATCAGCCAAAGGGCAGTGTCTTCTGCAATGAGTGATGCTTAATCTCATCACTGGAAGCCTTTTAAGGAGGATTCAGAAGAGACAGCCTCTTCTTCCTCTTTCGGCTGGCAAGCCTCTCCTGTGGAGTTCGTCCAGACCCTCCATCGGAATCGTTGGCTTCACAGCCTGCCCTGTGGGTTTTGGACTCTGCATTCCAGCAGTCACATGAGACACCTTTATAAATTTTATATTTGCGAGGGTTCCTTATTGATTCTGTTTCTCTAGAGAATCCTAACTAATACAGGTGTATTCAAATGATGTAACAAATAAACATTTTCAATAACTGATTGTTATACTGGTTTTTTATCCATTGTCACTCAGCTCCAAATCTATCCTTCTACAGCATGCTTTGCAAAGTTGGAACTGGATCTCTGCAAATCACATTTCTCAGACTCCTTTGTTAGCAGGTTCTGCCAATAGAAGGCACTAGAGAGAGATTAGAAGATAGGAGGGGAACGGTGAAACTCCTTCATTCCTGTTTGCTTGCTGTCACCATGACCTTAGCAGGGGCAGTTGGTTTCATCACTCAGCCTTTTCCGCTTCACTGTTCCTGCTCAGAGATATCAGCCGTAGCCAGGCAGTGCCCTCCACTCAGAGGTCTGCTCCTAGATTCTGCTCCCCCAATCTCTTCTCTTTATAGCCTTGTCCTAGGGCTAAATGCTACTTCCTGCTCTTACTCTGTGTGGTTTCCTTTCATGTTTCTCTTTGCTCCTAAACCTGCCAACACCTGGATAACAAATTTCCTATATTAAATCCCCCCTCTTTGAAAGCTTTTGAACCCAGACGGATAAGAATTACTCACATCAAGAGATACAACTGGTATTTTGTTTATCTTTATTATTCAGAATTGTAGCTATTAAATTCAGATGTCTCTGACATAAGCGAGAGAGAGAAGAAGAGAGAATTGGAAGACAGCATCCTTGGAAAAAGTTCCCTACAAATAACCAGTCATGAGAAGTAATATATCCTATCCCAGAATTAGATTCTAAGTCAGTATGCAAAACAGAAACAGTGTCCAATCAAATCATTCTTGAAAATCCCTTAATAGTTCATTAATACAGCACATGTGGTTTTATATAAAATACTGCATTTAAAATATTTATATAAAATGTGTATAAAATGACACAGCATAGTGTATTAGTGCCTATGTAATATACAATTGAAATAATTTTATTTAAAGGTCCCTGATTTTTTTTTTACTTTGAATAGTTCAAATAGTTATAATCTGAGTTTTTGTTATGATGAAGACTCTACCACTGTATCACTATTGTTTAACTAGGACACATGTTTACAGATCTGTGGGAGGGCATGGAAGTTAAAATGCTGCTATGTTCCCTATGATATCATCTTGGAATCCAAAAAGCACAACATTAACTAGCCAGGTTTTAGCTGTCTAGAAATATTAGACTTAAACAGTGTTTATATAAATAAGTAAGTAGTTGCGCTAATTAGAAAAGATTTACATACTCCCTACAGCATGCCTATTTTATAAGAGTTCTTAGGAGGATTTATTAACTACCACAAATTTGAACATCATTTACAAACAGCATATAGTGGTACCCTGGAAATACCTATGAAAAATCCCCATTTTCACAACTGTTATCAATTTTTTACAAAAGGTAGCTCTCATCATTTTGACACATTTGTCATAAAGATACAGAATAAAAGAGACTTTTTAAAAATAGGTTTTAGCGATAGGAATCTTTCTATGTAGTCTTAAATATGGTGATTAATCTTTTTTTTAAGTTGATTTCACCAAGGTAAAGTACCTTTTGATACCTGCAAATGTCACTTATTAATAATTCTGTTTTATAGGCCATTTACTTTCTCTCAGAATCTTCATCAATCATTTCTACTTCCCATATTTTTACTCAACTATGTTATTCTCAAGAGTTTATCCTAAGATTTTAGGAAAAAACTATTTTTTCTGAACCAACTTTAAGTGGTATACAATTATAAATTTCAATCACTAAAAGGTATTCTCCTTGATTTGTTTTTCTTAACAAAGTCTTTTACTGAGATAAGTTCACTGATGCAACAGCAGTGACTATTATAACATATTCCAGTAGTATGTGAATAATAATCCAACTATTGCTATTACTATACATAGCCATGAGCTGTGTAACAAAATGAAGTAGCTATTTGAGAAAATTCAGACTAAAAATTATTTTTGCACAAATACCTAAAGCAGGTTTTTAAAATATAGTGGTTATTTGATTATCTCTATTGGCATATGTAAAGTAAGTCTTTGTGGCTTTGTGTACTTCACTTGATACAACTTTTGAATTAAAAATCCATCTGCTTAATGACCTTAGTCCTTAAAATGTACTAAACTTCAAGTTCTTCAGTGGCCTAGAAAGCTCTACTGCCACAAATAGTCTCCCTGTATAGTCTTGGGCAAAATGGGGCATAGATAAATCTCAAGTTTGCCCCCTCACTTTCCCTTTTCATGCTTTGTTTCCCCATCCAGGGCATTCCAGGGATCCAGGCAGTTCAGAATGTCCTTTTAGCACCCTGACATCCAAAGCCTGCCATCCAAAGACTCTGGCATTAACCTGCTGTCCCCTGTATTCTCAGTCACATTCATTATACGAAAGTAACCTGTTACAGCCAGAGGTAAGTAACCTATGCATGCAAATGTAACCGAAAACTACCCCAGGGCTTTGCAATTTAAAAATTGGTACTTAGAGCTGATATGATTTGGGATAAAGCAATATATTCCTAAGGGTGAAACTTTAGTTAGCGCAGCATTCCATCTGGCAACCAATGAGGCATTGGGGTTCCTACTATATATTCACATGCTTTTAGCTTTCAAAAGCATTATCAAATATAGCAAGAAATCTCTCCTTAGAGTGGCAGGAAAGATCTCTGTGAGGGTCTGTGGACTTAGAAATTCGAAATTTTCTAGTTCAAGTTTGAACAATTTATTCAATATTTCAGGTATGCAAATTATAATCCTTGAATTGAAGAAGCTGAGCCAGAAGAAAAATAAAATTAATCTCACTTCAAAGGAAGACGTGACCTCAGTCTTCATCATAAAATAGACTGGTTATTTTTTGTTTGGCCACTGCAAAGTATATTGTTTTCTTTAACCAGTTAAAGATGGAATTTTGGCACGATTTTGTAAAACTTGAGCCAGATTAGCTTATTTTATTTGGATCCCTGATTTATCTCCAGAGCTGGAATTCAGGGCCAGGCCATTTGTGAAACTTTCTAATTATCTTCAGAGCCTGAAATAAGCCCTGTATCTTTATGAGGCCTCTTTATCTGAGAAATCTTGGTTGTTTGTAAAGAAATGAATATTTGACTGAAAGAACAAATACTTTGAACATAATTATATCCAAATGATCTACCTAAGAAGAGTCACAGTAATAATTCTGATACATGAGATGTTATTTTCATTTCATATAAGCAATTTCACATTAATGTACCAAGTGATAAAATATCATGCAATATGTGTGAAGCAAGATTTTATGTGTCAGATTATTCCACAGTGAGTAGCTCTACAGCTTTGGGAATGGAATTTTTTTTACAATTTTATGATAATATTAAATATTTTCTGGTTAGTATATGTAATAGTAGGTACAGATTATCTATTCTGTCTGCTTTTTAAATCTGTTTACTGTACTACATTTTGCAATTACAAGTGCGCATGTCTAATTCCACTATTCCAGAGAGCTGCCTGTTAGACGCTGGACCCCTTATGCTGAGCATATTTTCATGATACGAAAATATGGCATCTGAGGATGGGTAGCCCTTTGTCTGTGATCTCCTTTGGTTGCATTCTTTTTTTTCTGAGTTTCCTAGCAAGGTAAGCACGGTTTCAGAGTTAAAAGACATTTGTGTTCAAGACATCAAAGCAAATAATGTTTACCTTGTCTAATTACACAGGACAACTTGGAAAATTATAAACACAGGATAATTTCTGTTATTGTTAAAATAAATTTATAAAGGCTTAAATTTTGTCCTGGCATTGAATAAAAAGAAATGCTCAGATAGATTACTGATCTCTAGGAGTTTACATCTCAAAGATTAGGCACTCTTTAGCATGTTATATCTATTAGGAAGTTAGTACTTAAGGCAGGCTAAAAAATGACTTCTTTTCAGCACTGAAGTGTTCTCTGGCCTGGTGCTTCTCAAATGTTAATGTGCATATGAAACCCTAGGGAGATTGTGAAAAATGCAGATTATGATCCAGTAGGTTTGGGGTAGAGTCTGGGAATCTGCTTTTCCAATAAACTCCCAGATGCTGACACTGTCAGTCCGTGAACCACACTTTGGAAAGCATGGATCTAGAACAGCATGGTCCAAAAGAACTTTCTGCCATGATGATCACGTCCCATGCTTGTATTTTCTAATGTGATAAACATAAGACAGAGGTGATGTTCTAATTTGCTAGCTGCTGAAATGCAATATACCAGAAACGGAATGGCTTTTAAAAAGGGGAATTTAATAAGTTGCTAGTTTACAGCTCTAAGGCAGAGAAAATGTCCCAATTACAACAAGTCTATAGAAATGTCCAATCAAAGGCATCCAGGGAAAGATACCTTGGTTCAAGAAGGCCGATGAAGTTCAAGGTTTCTCTCTCAAGTGAGAAGGCACATGGAGACACAGTCAGAGTTTCTCTCTCATCTGGAAAGGCACATGGTAAACATGATCAGAATTTCTCTCTCATCTGGAAGGACACTTGGTGAACACGGCATCATCTGCTAGCTTCTTCTCCTGGCTTCCTGTTTCATGAAGCTCCGTGGGAGGCATTTTCCTTCTTCATCTCTAAACGTCTCTGGCTGGTGGACTCTGCTTCTCGTGGCTATGTCGTTCTGCTCTGCTCGCTCTGAACTTCCAATCTCCAAAATGTTTCCTCTTTTACAGGACTTCAGAAACTAATCAAGACCCACCCAAATGGGGGGAGATGTGTCATCACCTAATCCAGCTTAAAAACCACTCTCAATTACATTGTATCTCCAGGGAGATTATCTAATTACAGTTTCAAACATACAATGCTGAATAGGGATTAGAAGAAACAGCTGCCTTTACAAAATGGGATTAGGATTAAAACACGGCTTTTCTAGGGGACATACATCCATTCAAACCAGCATAGGTGGCTATTTCAGCCTTGAAATGTGGCTAATCAACTGAATTTTTCATTTTTTGTAATTTAAGTTTAATTTAAGTAAATTTAAGTTTACTTGAATATAAATAACCACATATGTCTAGGGATTACATTATTGAACAGTACCAATCTAGGTTTTCTAAAAGAGTTAATGTAATATTCTTAGACATCAAAGAGTCTGAAAACTGAAAGAGACTAATTCAATAAATATTAGTTATTCACCAGATTTTATATATATGAAGTCTCTATAATCAGCTTTTTAAAATAGGAATATATTCTCAATTATAGAAACAAATTGGCGTTCTGACGTACGTTTACAGAAGAAAATAAATGTTTAGCATAGAAAAATAGGCATTTTCAATGGTGTTGCTATTTTCCCTCAACAAGAAAAAAAAATTGTTCTTGAGAAATAAGTAAGGCTTACTTATTTTGGGAAATAAGCCTAAGGTTTTACAGTAATTTGTGGCCCACCAAAACCCAATCTTATCTGACAAAATCTTACTATGTAATATTGAAGTTCTGTCATTAAGGAGAATTTATATTTAATTTAATTTTTCTGTTTGGGGGATAATAACGAAACAGTTACCTAAGATAAATACCATGGTAAATGATATCTGAAATTAAATCAGTTAATTGATTTGATGGGTCCCCCAATCACTAAAACAATAATAATAATAATTTCACTTTTTAACCATCAGAAAAGTTCATAAGTGTGGGTTTTATGGGGTTAATTTTTCTAAGCAGGACTTGACTACCTCAAGAAAACTGCAGGGATTTTCTCAGGTTAGCCTTCAAAGAAACAATAAAATAGGGCGGACAGGATTGTCAACCAAGAAATAACAAAGTAAGCAGCAAAGGCATTTATCTGGGGTCTTAGAGTTGCGATTTGAGAGCACAGGTAGCAACCCAAATCATGTCCTGTGTTGGGTCTTGATGGCAAGGCTTCTTAAAGTAAAAGAAGATCACACAAATTAAATGTGGTTCTGCTCCTCCAAATGTCCTTCAGGTTAGATTGTTTCTGAATGCTTTATCTTGCGGTTTATTTATGGTTTCTAGATGTCTTTCTGGTTTTGAAGAACATTGCTGCTTTGGGCAGTTTCCGATATCTGGCTGAGATTTGCATTAGAGTCACCTCCAGAATGACGTCTGGCCTCCATTTTAAACCACTTAGCCATAGTAACTCTATATTATTTTATTTCTTTTCACAGAATACTCAATTAGTTTGTCCTCATCAAATATGTGAGAGGATACATCAGCACTAAAATTTAAAGTCAGTAGTAAATTCATGATGCATAGAAGTTCTTGAGAAAACTAAGCTCAGGATGAAACATCAAGAAGATTACCTCCTTACTAGAGATATGGATTTTGAGTAACTACATGAGGGAGCTCAGAAGCTTTGTCTGTGGAAGTTAGACACATATAATGATAAGACCCCCAGGCAGGAGAAATCTAAAATTTAAATATCAGTGAACTAGAATTTGAAGTCTCTCTTCCCTCACAGTTATGGGACATCCTGTTACTATGTCTTGCCTGGATGTGACTTCATGGAATGATAATTTCTCAAATGGAAGACCAGAGGGTAAGGAGTAGTGATTTATTCTGCACAGACCACAGCCATCATTTTCTTAAGAATGCCTGATTAAAAATGGTGACCTACAGATGATGGAGTGCTAGTAAATTCTCAACAACCACTTCTCTGGAGGGGAAGAAAGCCCTGATTTATAGCATGTGCTAATTTTCATAAAATACTGCCATTGTGCCTGACATGATGTCACTGAATTGGGAAGAGATGCACAGTATGACACAATTCTACAGTATTTCCCTCATAATGATCAACAGACATGGTCTCAAAAGCCTAGAGAACTTTAGTAAAATAAACAAACAGTGGTGTTTTGAGTATTTATTGCCTTTGTTTTCAATATAGTGTATTTAATTGTAATCTTATGTAATTTAATTTTCTAATGGTCCCTTTTAACAGCCAGCATACAGAATATTTAACAATATTTAGCAATTGAGCTCCAATGCATGACTGTCTATGGACAATAATAAGACATGATATATAAGGATCAAATTAAAACTGCGTATCTGCATGATCTATATGCCCCTAGGACCTATTATTCTCATAGAACAGGCTATTTATGAAATTCGTGCATCAGTGACATTATCAATAAATTTAATGAACTGGCATTATAAACTAGATCCAGTACTCTTATTTTTTTTTCTTCAACCATAAAAAAACACATCACTCTGTTCTATTTGTTTATCATATGCCTTAGCTTATTTTCTATATTTACTTCTTTCGGCCTAAAAATTATTGTATAGAGAAGTAATTCCAACAGTTTTCTATCATAAAATCTATCATTAGTAATAGTTTTATTCAAAGTGGAAGAATTATTTTGTATGACACATAGCAAGGAACCATGAAATCATAATACATGAGGTTGATATCCATTTTATAGTTACTAAGTGTATAAGGTATTGAGATCTCATGGACAAATCATTCAGATGAATTTTCATTTAAACATAACTTATACTTCCAAACTTTGTATTTTTGTCTTATATTTGTGAAATTCATTTCAATGGATATTTATTCTGCATTTGCCATAGGTAAGGCAAAGTCTTACAGCAATTTGAAGATGAGGAATGCAGATTGTTTTTTCCATTTTTAGACAGGAAGAAAAATTAAAAAAATATTTCAGTTTGTTCCATTATTTAGGAGCCTTGACAACAAGAAATGTTAGATCAGGGAGTTTTACATATACGTATCAGGACAAAAAAAAAAATAATGTGTGGGTTGAATTTCTGCTCCCCCAAAACCAACCACCAGTACTTTTATCACCTCCTAAGGAAGATTTTAATTTGTACCATTCGATTGGTAGGAATAGTGGTAGAGATTCAAAGGAAAAAGTCTAGGAGGGATTTTATTGATTCTTACAATAAAGGGATTGTTAAAGAGTAAACAGAAAAAAACAGCACACAATGGCAAGAGAAAGGTCTAGAAGAAGAGAAACGTTGTTAGAGAAGCAACCCTCATTCTTAAGGGACTCTGGAGACATAGAAAGATAAAGAGGATTTTGATAAATTCAGGAAGTTTCCCTAGCTCTGGGGTACTTTTCAATAAAACTTATTACTTTACAATGTTTTTGGAACTGGATTTAGTTTTCTTTTGAATATGTCACCCCCTACCCATACTTTGATAGAAAAGCCAGGAAAGGCAGACAGCAACAGTGACTATGTCAGCTCTGTCCTCTCTAATTCTCTCTCATTTATATCCTTCAAACTCGAGAATTGACTCTGCATTTAGATATTTGCAAACCGTGAAAATGCTTGGTTAAATAACTATCATTAAAAAGGAAAAGAAAAAAATAAAAATAAAGGATATGAACGTCATTATATTAAGGTATAAAAGAAAATACCTTGAATATTTCTGTTCTTATGAAACTTGAATTCTTATCAGATTTTCTTTTAAATCCTCAAATTAGCCCAATCTTTTGACCTCCCTCCTTGTGTTCCCCATAAAGTAATGGATTCAAAATCAGCTGGGAACATAACGGCTGAACCCCTGAGTGAATCACATTAGAAGCCTGCATTTTAAAGCATAATTCAGCAGTTTTATTTTGTCATTTGACCTAGACATCTCTTTATAACTTTTCAATTCTGATAATCTTTTCCAAATTTCCTGCGTACCTGCAAGAGATTCCTGCAACATATTTTTCAGCCTTTTCCATTCATTTGATGAGCTCACAAAATTCCTGCTTAAAATATGGCATTGGTGAAAGCTATGAAGAAAACATCTATTGTTCAGACTGGAAATGTCTGTGGCCAAGAATAGCAATGATTTCTCTAGTGCCATTTCTATTCCTGGCAACTGTAGATCAGCATTTGGAGATTTTATTGAACAAAGGAAAATTTAATTAATGAGCCAACAAAAATGATCAAAGACTGGATGTAGTTGGAAAAAATAAGCGAGAATGCATTCAGTGATGTTAATATATTGCATCATTATTCTAAAGGATGTCCCCCTATCAACCTTTTGAATAAACAAAACATAGGTTAAGAGTTGCTACTGCAATCTCATCTTCAGAGGATGGGTTTGGACACGATCCCAGTGAATATCTCACCAAAGTAGAATGGAGGATTTAACCTTATCTTTAACATTTTAAATCCAAAGCCATTCAACTGAATCTCCAGAGTCTTCTAATACTAATTTAACTAATCCATTTCTACTGATGGTCAAGATTCTTTATGCAAAGTGCACAATGGTTCTAAATAGTACAAGGCAAAAGGAAAACGGTGGAAAAAATGTATATTGAGAAATCTGCATTAGTCTGCCTGCTAGGAATGTAAATCTAACACTGATATATTCTTCAGTGACATAGGATCTGAAAACATAGGTATTTCTCAAAATGCTAGCAATTAGATAACTAAGACACGACATCAAAAAACTAGGGTTCCCAAGTTTCTGAGTCAAGAGCCTGGGCACATAGGTAAGCAAAAAGATGGAGTTGGTAGAAAAAAGGTGGAGTTGTTAATGTAGGTCCTGACTGACCTGTATTAATGATAATGATCTACCAAAAAGTACAATAAAGTACACTCTTGAATCTGTCGAGTCTGCAACTGAATTGAGATACTCCAAAATGGGGTTCCTGGTGGTTAATCATATCATGTTGATATTTTATAGCTGGGTTAGTTGTCATAGTCAAGTTTAAAAACAGTGTTTAGACACTTTGGGGTTATGGCCTAAATTGGTCTGATAAATACTTACCCCAATTTTGTGCCTCACTGTGGAAGCTTGACATATGGTGTTGCAGGAAAAGAAAGCTCCAGGAATATAAATAGCATGGAATTGAATGGTGCACACAGCTATAATTTTAGAAGCTCTAAATTCTCATTCTAATCTTAAAGCTCCTCCTATTTGGAATCATTTGAAACGGTTTATATATGCTACAGAGGAAAATGTTGTCATCATAAGTTTAGCATATGAAATGAGGCTTTAAAAATAGCAACTACATCCTGAAATGTTGACTATGCTAACTATTTTGCCAAGCACGTGAGGAGATTACTAATATCACTTTGGTTTAAGGATTTCCTTGAGTGGGAATTGCACTTCTATGGCAGTGGATCTTATCATTCAGCAGTGGGCTTCAGAATCATCACCTAGAGAGAGAATTAAAAATGCAAATTCCTGGGTTCTGTCCCCTAGAGATTCTGATTTAGTAGGTCTGGGATGTGCAGCTCGTGTGGTCCCATTCCACATGGTCTACAGACCACTCTACCAAACTCTGCTCATCGACCTGCCCTGTTGTATGCAACAATGCATATTGGTTTCACCATCTAAATAACTGTTTTTATCCCTAATATCAAGGACCATACATAGTACATACATTGCACAGGCAAAAAAATTAAGATAAATTTGATGGGTTGTGAAATATGTTTCTCATTTAAATAATGTTTTCCATTCAAAGCATTTTCTCATATCTTCTGGAAAATAATAGAAAATTTTATAAAATTATATATATTAATAAATCATCTGACAATAAGGTGTTTCCTCTTCATTATCAGATGTGTGTGTATATGTAAAAGAAAGAGCAAAAATTATTGGTTGCATGCAACAGAGAATTATGTCTGAAGGCATGAAAGAGTTCTCAAGTTGTATGACAGGATCACACACCCAAATATAAAGAGATCATTCAGCAAATGTCATGTGCCACACAGTGTGGCAAATTATCTACTACACAATAAGTCTCTACAGATTAGAGTGGCGGTAGAGTTCTACAACACAGTTTTCTGAAGTTGTTTTTCAGAAGTGGCATGGAAGTTATAATACAGTAATATAAAAGTCAATGCCTAGAGAAAGTGCTGTGTATATGGAAAAGGAAATGTTAACAAGTTAATTTACAGAGAGAAAGAAATCTAATTATGAAAACTCAATGGTCTCTGTACGTAGGTAACCTTTATGCTAGGTGGAATAGTTCCATTCTACTTATTATTCAACTTTAGCTAAGTTTATCCAAAATGTTTTTTATGAAAAGGAAAAAAGAAAGAAACTGATCATTTGATAGTATGCCCCATCACTGGCCACTTTTTAGACCTTATTTTAAGGAGCTAATTTTATAATACTCAACAGTATAAAGTTTCTAAATTGATATACCTAACAAATGTATATTTTATCTGTTTAACACTTTGTATATCATGTAATTTTTTAATTAGTTTGTATTAAATTTATGCTTCTTTCCTTTTAGAATTTTAGAATTTAAAAGACATTATGACATAATGGTCTTCCCTAAATCACTGCATTTACCACTTCAAAAAGTTTGTATCAGATATCATACAAAAATGTCATCTGCAATAGCACTTAAATACATGAGTTAGACACCAGAAGATTCCTGCCTACAGATCTTCCTGGAAATACCAGAGAATTATTCCTGTATATGTGCCTCCTACTACCATAATTCTTCCATCTACGTATGCCCATATAGCAGAGGGCACATAAAACGCCTTCTGCAATCACATATGCTCCCCGCCTTGTGCCTCCTTTACATTTCCCTTTGGTTAAAAAAAAATGCATTATTTTTGTTATGTATTTATTTGTTGATAAATGTGATTTACTTTTTTAAAGAATGAAAACACATATTACAGTTGTTATATGTGCTGCTTTGAAGTTAACATGTACCCCAGAAAAGCCATGTTTTAATCCTGATCCAATCTTGTAGGTGCAGCCATTTCTTTTAATCCTGATTCAGTACTGTGGTTGGAAATTCTGATTAGATTTTCTCAACAGAGATATGACACATCCAGTTTTGGGTGTAACTTTAACTTTTTATTTAATTGTGGAATATATATACAAAAAAGCAACAAATTTCTAAGCACATTTTAACATGTAACTATAGTTATATAGTTATGTATGTATAAAACTATACATATATATGTATATATACACATATACATATATAGTTATGTATGCATAAAACTATACATTTTAACATGTAACATATAACATGATTTTTTGTGTTTTTTTTCCTAACTGCTCCGAGACACTGGAGACCAACAGAAATATTAATATAATGATTCAGCAATCATACTCATTTGTTAAATCCTATCTTTTCTGCTATACTCTTCCTTCTCTTTAAATAACATATATACATAAAAGCAGTATATTTCAAAGTACATCACAACCATTAGTTGTAGAAAAGATTTCAGAGTTTGGTGTGAGGTACAATTCCAAAATTTTAGGTTTTATTTCTAGCTGCTCTAAGGTTCTAGAGGCTACAAGAGATATCAGTATAATGATTCAGCACTCATACTCATGGGTTAACGTCTACCTTCTCTGTATAACTCCACCATCACCTGTGATCTTTCTCCCATTCTTTAGGGATATTTAGGCTATGGCCATTCTAACTTTTTCATGTTGGAAGGGGCTGTCAATAATACCGGGTAGGTGGATGGAACTAGTTGATGTTCTGGAAGGGCTGTCCCCTCTGCATTTCAGAACTTATCTGAGATGTGACACACCCAACTGGGGTTGTGACCATTTGATTAGATGGAGATGTCATGCTACCTAGACAAGGTGGGTCTTGATTAGTATACTGTAGTCCTTTCAAAGGGAAAATTTCTTGAAGAAACCTCAGAGCCATTGCAGATGCTTGGGAAGCACTAGTGACAGAGCACAAACACAGTCCTTTGGAGATGAAGAAAGAAAATGCCCCTAGGAAGCTGTTTGAAACCAGAAGCAAAAGACTGGAGCACGTGACAGCCATGTGCCTTCCCAGCTGACAGAGGTATTTCAAATCCATCAGCCTTTCTTGAATTAAGGTATCTTTCTCTGGCTGCCTTAGTTTGGACATTTTTATAGGCTTAGAACTGTAAACTTGAAACTTACTAAATTTCCTTTTTAAAAGTTGTTCCATTTCTGGTACATTGCATTCCATAAGATTACAAACTAATACATTATGGGTTGGATTGTGTCCCCCAAAAAAGACACATTCAAGTCCTAATCCCCAGTCCTGTTAATGTGACCTTTTGGTTAAGAAGAGGCCAAACTGACTCCCAGGGATGTGTCTGTCTCAGGCATCATGGGGTAGATAATGTTTTCCTAACTAAGAGGGGGAAAAGAAATGTAACGAAATAAGGTATTAGTGGCTAAGAGATTTCAAATAGAGTCAAGAGGCTATTCTAGAGATACCTCTTTTATTTTCTTAAATATTTGTATTGAGAAATCGTCACACACATACAGTCCATCCAAAATATACAATCAGTGGTTCAGAATATCATCACATATTTGTGTGTTTATCATTATGATCATTTTTAGAGCATTTGCATCACTACAGAAAAAGAAATTAAGAAAAAAAACTAGATATCCCATGCCCCTTAGCATTCTCTCCATTGACCACTGAAATTTCAATGTACCCAATTTTTTTTACCTCCTAGTGCACCCCCATTATTATTATTGTTTTTATTGCTTATATGTTTATTTATTTGAAAAGATCTTATTAAAAATTCTTCGAGATTTTTTTATTGTGAAATATAACATATATACAAAAAAGTAATAAATTTCCAAGTACATATTAACAAGTAGTTAGAAAACATTTTAAAGTTTGGTATGGGTTACAGTTCCATGATTTTTTGTTTTTTACTTCTAGCTGCTCCAAGACACTGGAGACCAATAGAAATATCAATGTAATGATTTAGCAGTCATATTCATTTGTTCTATCCTATATGTTATGCTCCTCCTTTTTATTTAAATAACATATAGATACATAAAAGCAATAAATTTCAAAGTACATCACAATAATTGATTGTAGAACAGATTTCAGAGTTTAGTATGGGTTTAGGTTTTTATTTGTAGTTGCTCTAAGGTACTGGAGGCTAAAAGAAATATCAGCATAATGATTCAGCACTCATACTCATTTGTTAACCCCTAATTTCTCTGTATAACTCCACCATCACCTTTGATCTTTCTCCCATTCTTTAAGGATGTTTGGACTGTGTCCACTGTAACTTTTCATGTTGGAAGGGGCTATTGATAATATGGGATAGGGGAATGAAACTAGTTGATACTCTGGAGAGACTGGCCCCTCTACATTTCAGGACTTATCTGAGATGTGACACACACAATTGTGGGTGTGACTTTTTGATTAGATGGAAATGTGACTCCACCCAGATAAGGTGGGTCTTGATTAGTTTACCAGAGTCTTTTAAAAGGGGAAACATCTTGAAGAAACCTCACAGCAGATGCAGATGCTTGGAGAGCAGTAGTTACAGAGCACGCACAGTCAGAGACCTTTGGAGATAAAGAAAGAAAATGCACTGGTGTCCTTATAAAAAGGGGAGAGGAGATAACAGACAAAGACACAGAGAAGAAGACCACATGAAGATGGATACAAGAAGGAAGGCCATGTAGAGACAGAGGCAGATCTACGAGCCAAGGAATGTCAAGGATTGAGGGCAAATTCCAGAAGCTAGAAGAAGCAAGGAAGGATTCTCCCATAGAATCTTCAAAAGGAATACAGCCCTGCCAACATTATGACTTTGAATTTCTGGCCTCCAGAACTGTGAGACAATTTGTTTCTGCATTGGAAGTCATCCAGTCCATTGCGGTTTATTACAGCATTCCTAGCAAACTAAGACAACTGTTTTCCACTTTACAATCAGGTCTTTTTTAAAACATTTTAAATATGGCTTATATTTACGCTTTTAGGTGGAGATCAGTATTTTATAAAGTTAGATGTGATTTTACAATTTGATAGTTTCCAGAGAGAAATATTTTAATTCATGAAAGGTTTCAAATACTGGCAGAAAATTCATACTTTCTGTTAGGAATCCCTTTTACCCTCCCCCCGCCTCCTTCAATGAGGACTTAAAATTTAGATTGTATTTGGCTTTTGGAAATATATTTCCACTGAGTACTTCAAAAAGAAATGTTGAGCTCTGCTTAATTTAAATATATTTAAGTATTTGGAATATTTTATAATAAGCAAGAAGTAATTTTTCTATAAATTAGAAAGATTTTTATCTATAATTTCAACTTAAATGGAATTATACAAGCAAAAACTCAACAGGAAGGCAAAAAGAAAACTATAGTAATAAATGACAATCAAGAAAAAAAAAAAAGCCCAGAGAAAAACCTACTAAAATTCTGCATGTGAGGCCAAGGAATTTTGTCATAAAATTCATGAATTACAATGGAAGGATGTTGAAATATGTGTTGAAAAGATACACTTCAAGCTTCTAGTCTTATGAGCTATATATTTTAATTTTTCCATTATTTTAAATGTAAAGCACATTTGTTTTCTTCAGCTTACTGCATGAGGCCACACTTAGAATATATCATCAGTCTAAAATATGTAATTAATACAAAGGAGAGAATTTCTAAAATTCTAAACTTCAGTTTAGAAGGCTTAAGCTTTTTTCTGCTCATTTGACATCTGCTCTGTCATGGAGTGATGGGAAGAAATAAGCAAGTTCTACTCTCCTTCAGTCAGATTAAAATTGCATAACTTGAGCTTCCTTCGGTTTGCATGACTACCTGGTTATACTACTGGCAGTTAATATTTTGTAGCCCCCGAGTCTCAATCTGATGCACACTCAGAAAAAAATAAGCCTACTTACAAACCAAGTAAACTTGCAAATTTGGAAGTCTTCCTAAATACTCAATAACATCCTAATGCTTTTCCCCAAGAATTCTTGAATCCTCCTTTTCTTCTTTATTTCTGGTTTCACAGGGGAAAAAATATTATTAATAAATCATCTTTTACTTCAGGGCATTTTCCATCAGTGCTGAGATGTTTGGTGCTTCCTACCCTTTGTCAGAAACACTGCTGACTCAAGTCACTACATAATTTGGGCAAAAGAGTATATTTATTGTTCTTAAATGTTCACTAATAAATTGCTCTTGAATATTCATTAATTGCTCCGGAATAAATCCATTTATGAATCTACTCAGCAATTGTTATTGAGCACATGCAATGAGCTAAATTTCAGAACTAAGCACTAGTACAAATATAAATGATGATAAGGCATGACCACAATTTGTAAGAACTTTAGTGAAGGAGTGAGTTAGTGGCTATGTGTGCTATGGGGGAGAAGGATGTGGCAGATTAAAGATAGCTGCAAATTCTTTTTCAGTCTTGCCATTGAGAAGTGAAATTTAATTCCACCCAATTGAATCTGGGTTGGCCTTAATACCTTATTTGAATAATAGGGTACTCTGGAAGTAAAGTTATGGGGCTTCCAAGGCTAGTACATAAGATGACTTCTGGCTTCAACCCTGGCTCTCTTGAAATGCTCACTCTTGGGAGCTCATTTCCACTGAGGACCCAGCCAATATGTAACAAGAAGCTGAAACCACATGAAAAAGCTGTTTGTAGGTGCTCTGGTCAAAAGCCCCAACTGAGCACCTTAGTAAAAATGAGCATCAACCACCAGTCTTGTGATTATGCCATAGCAGGCATTGTTTTGGTTTGTTAAATGCTGCCAGAATGCAATATACAAGAAATGGAATGACTTTTAAAAAGGGAAGTTATTAAATTACAATCTCAGCTTCTTATTTATAACATAAGGATTATTATAAACATACTTACATCATAGATCTTTTGGGAGATAAATGAGATAATACATCTATTGTACCAATTACAGTGCCTAGCACATGGTAAAGTTGGCCAATATCAGATAGGTATATCAATATTTTCATGAATAAATTCCAAACTCAAGTGTTGTTTGCTAGTTAAAGAATATTTAGTTGTTTCCCAGTGGTCAGGGTATGTTATACTCTAAGTTTTTTGAACAATATTCATTAGGAGGCTGGATACTCACATTAAATTGTGGTGCAGTAGAAGATAAACTGGGAAATTCCAGTAACCTAATACAACAAATATTTCTATTTTTATCACTGTACATATCCAGTATGGGTTGGCAACGGGTTCTGCACCAACATGTTATAAAGGGATCTATGTTGTTAGAGGTACAACCAACTTATAACTACATGGTCTGCAGCACAAGTTCTCGTTATTTGCTGAGCAGTGGGGAAAGGACACTGGAGAATTACACACAGACTTTCAACCTACTCAACTGGAAGTAACACACATCATTTCCACTCACATTTAATTGGTCATAACTAATCACATGGTTCTATCTACATGGAGGGGACCAGGCAAACACAGATAAGTACATGGAATATTTGGTACTATTGACTCTTCCAGACTCAAAAACTCCGATTAAAGTTAGTATGATATTAGTAATAATGGTGGGCAAACCTCGCTTTAGGATTTTCATGAAGCATCCAAATTACAATTTAATAAGTGTGGATACAGATAAATTTGTTGAAATATAGACTCTCCTAAAATGAAAGCAATAAGGTAAACATTGACCAAGAATAGCAATATTACTAAGAACAAAAAAAAAAGAGATATTATTTACCTATGGTTTATGATGTGCCAGGCATTATTCTAAAAACTTAAAATGTGTTATTGCATTTAATCCTCACATCCATCTTGTAAAGTACTTATTAATAGTCATTATCCCCATTTTATAGATAAGGAAACTGAAGTACAGAGAGATTAAGCAATTAGCCCTGGTCACACAGCTAAGTGGTAGAGCTGGAATTTGCACCCAAACAGTCTGGCTCCAGACTTTGCTAAAATGGAAAAAAAATACATCAGAGGGAAGCACCTGGAATAGGCCAGCTTGTGGTTTTCCAAGAGGCCTCCCAGTGTAGATCATTATCATATTGAAATCCTTTGGATTGGAATCAGTTTCTCAGTCTTCCAAACTCAGAAATATGTGTCAGCCCACCAGCCTGGGTCTCTCAAAAGCAAATTTGAGACTGATGAACAGTCAGAATGCCACTGTATTACTTTATAATGAACATTTTTATGGCCCTCATATTCTCCAAGAAATTAAATCTGGTTTATTAGTTTAGAAACCTATGAGGCAAATAGAACTAAAACAAAAGTACTTGTTTGTTAATTTGTAATTAATGGTCTTGCTGCTAAGTAGCCTGAGCGCTGACATGAGGAAGTTGACATGGAGCCTGAAAGATACTTACGAGTGAGGAGTTGGATCCAAGAGAAGTTAGTTATGTAAATCGAAGTTTACTGACATTAAAGACAATGGAATGATCCCATCTTCCAATAAGAATTTTATCTGCCACTGAATTGAGTCAAGTATAGCCTAAATTCAAATAGACCACCACCACTATTAGCTCAATCCAGACCATAGACTCCCAAATTTTCTCAGCTAACAAGACCTGTAGTGTCTCAATAATTTTCTCATGGAGCCTGAGATGGTTTGAAGCTGTATGGACCCCAAGAAAGTATGTTCTTCAAATTAATCTATTCTTCTTTGTGTGAACCTATTGTAAGAAAGATCTTTTGGTAAGTAGGATCTTAAGTTAAAATGTGACCCACCTCATTCAGGGTGGACTTAATCTTCCTACTGGAGTCCTTTATAGAACAATGAAATTTAGAAAAAGACAGGAAAAGCCATGGAAGAAATAATCTAAAAGTAATGAGACCTGAAAGAGAAGGAAAGGGCCAGGAGAAGTCTTCATGTGTCTTTCCATGTGAAAACTAAGTCCATGGTCACTGACAGCCTTGGTTGAAGTGACACTCTTCAGAAAGGAAGCATCTCATTCTGGGGCCCTGGGATGTGATACTTAACTGGGATGTGATACTCCTGTGATGAAAGGCAAGGGCACAAAAGGGATGGTAGGTTCAATGCCTCATAAAGCCTCATTTCAGTTTTCAATGTCACTTCCACCCTTATTTCATTGACAAAAGATGTAATTTGGCCAAGTCCAGCATCAGGGGAATGAGGAAATATACTTTACCCAAAGAGTGGAGTGTTGACAGAAAAGTGAATATTTGCTAAACAATACTACCATCTACTTCAATCTTCCCTATTCATCAGAAACATTTACTTTTTCCCTTTTACATGCAAAATATACTCATCTCCTCTGCAAGAAGGAGGCATCCAAAAGTCTCATCTAATCATGGCGGCACCAGGCAACTAAGCACAGGAACTTATGATAATTTCTATATCAGCTCTAAATGTAGCTTCCCTTGAGTTGGAGACCTATACTATAAAAAGTCAAGTTTTCTCCCCCCAAACATATTACCCAACATACAGTGGTGGAACAGAACACATAAATCACATTAAACACCCCCCTCTGAAGATGGGAACAGGGGGGAGCACAAAGCAGTAACAGGTCCATTGCATTTTTGAAATCCTGGCAAACATTGCACAGTCTCCCTATTCCTGGGAGATAAGGAGTGTTTATTGATTAGGCTCCAATTTGGCTCCCTGAGAGTAGATCTCGTCTCCATTCTCACCATGGCACACCCTCTGAGAAGTTCTTTTTCCTCATTTCTTTTCTCATATCTGAAGAGGCCATTGGGATTTATACCATTTGGCGCAGCTGAAATGCTTTCTCAGCCCACTTTCTGACCATAGAATTGAGGATTCAAGTCAGTTTATGTCTCATGTAATCATAATTTAATCCAGGCCAGCAATATCTTTAGTAATCCACCTCTTTTGGAAAACTTGTTGACTTATACTTTTTATTCTAGTTAATGCCTATACCCATCCCCCAATTCTTTCTGAGCCACTCCTCTCTCAGTAGACTTAATTACAAATGCTGTATACTTATCAGCCCTCTCTGGGACTGTCATGTTCCCTTAGTCATTTCATCCAATTGAAAGGATTAACTGGAGGCCATGTGAATCCAATTAGAGGTCTTAAAGAATTGTGAATTGTCACAACCTCGGTTTATTTTTGCCCTGAGGCTAATAACTAAGATTAATAACTAATCTTAGTTATTAATCAACATTGGTGGCTATAAAGCATTTCTCAATTTTGTTTTTGATTGACTTGAGATGAGAAATAGTTTCATTTCCAGTCCTCCAGTGTCCTTAGGCTCTGTACATTCCCTCTCAATTCTCCATGTAGTCTAGTTCTTTCTTTAGCTTGTTCTTTCTTGTGTTAGCTTAAACAGATGTGGTGAATGACAACCAACTCCAAACACCAAATACATTCAAGTACTTTCTCAGCCTCATGCATTATTGCACTGAAAGTTTCGTCAGAATTTTCCCCGAGGCATGATACGGGTTGCCATTTTTCCAGACTCTAATAGCAGTTTACTCACTACACACCAACCAATCACAAAGCCAATGCTAGAATATTCCATTCTTTTTGTCATTGTGAAAAATATTATGTTTCTAGAAATCAATATCTGTATTAATCTGACAACTGAATTTATGTTCCATAACAATAAAAAACATTTATCACAAATACTTATATCTTTTTCACATTGCTTGTTGTTGGCTATAGACAACTGTGCTCCAGGTTGTGAATTGGTGTGAGGTGTGCCCCACAAGTTAGTAGAAACTTATAATGTCTTTCAAAGTCTAGAATTGTCACAGTGTCACTTCTGTCCATGTTCCATTGGTCACAACAAGTCACATGATGAAGCCCAATATTGATGGGTGGAGAAATAGTCCTTTCAGTGGCAGGAGATGAGTTGACTGACTATTTGTTGAAGAATTTACCATGGTTGCTAAGCAACTTTTATTGGCCATAGTATGATTTCAATCAATGATGTGAAAGGACAGTATATAAAATCCATTCTTATGCAACTAATAGTTAGGTGCTAAAATATCTTCTAGATTTCAGGTATTCATAGCTCTTAAAAGATACTGGATATTATTTTGAAGTAAAATGGAAACATATCCATACCTTGCTTTCTCTAAAAATGTCTTTATTAAAATAATGTGCTAACTTTCCTACTGCACACATTATGAAGCAAACAAGTATGCATACTGAATTTAGGTCTGGTACTACACAGAGTATGTGTAATTCATAATTAGAGTATCAGAGAAGTGACAGTAATTTCTTTATTTGTAATAAGAAAACACATAAAAGTGAATTTATCACCCTGCTGGACAACTTTCAATATCAGGAAATCACCATGGTGCTGCACTGAAGCATATTTTGCAAATAAGTTGACTTTTAGTACTTGCCATAATATTGTAAGTCTGCATGTCAGCAGCCCAGCATAGTCTGGCTTTCCATTTGAAGGAAGATGAATTTTCCTACAACTTGAATCTTTTGCTACCCACCCCTTATCCCCTCCTTCGATCATCAGTAGAGTTTGGAATTCTTTTGAGTTATTTAAATTTTTAGCTTCTACCTTCATGTAATATTTATATGAATCAGACTTTGAACAGTGATCACGAAACCTCCCAGGGAAGTACGAACAAAGCAGAAGGTGCTTCTGTCACTAGGAATTTCATTTTTATTTCTCAGCACCTTTAAAAATTTCACTCAGCACCTGATAGTCATTTCAGGAAGTGAATAGTTCTCTGGCACTCTGCAATAAGCACAGTTAGGTCTGTACATGTGTCCTATTATTCAGACATTCTATGACTATTATGTTATCCATCTGTCAGATCTCATAACTGCAGGGATAATGGTAAAAGATTCAGTGCTTCTCAAGGAATTTTATACCAGCTGTTGATGTCAGTTTTCCACCTGTTCAGTTTATAACAAGCTCAAATTTACAAGGCAGGATATTACTACTTTCAAGACAAAGAGTGCAGCCATTCTTTCCAAGTTTGGGAAAGACTGTCTCTTCAGGTTTTCAGGGGCACAATGTCATTTCATTCACTCATCACAGCAGTTTGACCTGCACTGGGATGTGAGCCAGGAACTACTGGGCAGAGGGTAGGATTAAGTAAATGTACAGAACTCTGATTCTTGGAGTCGTGTTCTTCCCCTGAAGTCTCTTTCCTGTACATAAATTAGAGTTGGGGCTGGTGATCTAAGACCCCAACATATTAAGCCTGGTTTCTCAGATGTAGACACCCTAATTCTCTGTTATGCGCTCCCACTTTTCATATGAAATTGGGAGCATTTTTGTCTGAAAAAAAAAGGCAGAATAAAGCACCATGAAATAAAATTTTAAGAATACATCTATGAAAAGAATTAGATTACAACATATGACACAAGCCAAAACGAATTGAAAAATTCTACAAGTTATACATGAAAATACATGTCATTAGACATTATATTAGATTTCGTAGCAATCCCAGATATAGTCAGAGAAAAAGTTAAAAATAAGTTGTGTGTATACTGACACAGCTGTGTACTTTTAAGTATCATTTGTTCTCTAAATAACCACATATTTTTACAAATTCTTGACCACAGATAACTTTAAATAGTTATTCTTATACTCCCCTCTGCAAATGCCTTAGTTAAAGGATCCCATTATCTTCTTTTTAAAAAAATATTTTTATTGATCAATCTTAGCATACAAACATTCACCATTATCTCTTGCCTGAGATATTCATTCATCACACATGGGTACTTATCATCTGTCAGTCATTGCCCCAGATATTACAGTAGGACAAAAGATACAGATAAATAAAGCAAGAGCTATGACTTCAGGGAACACATACAAGCTAGTGAAATGAAGAGATAGATTGTGTAAATCAGAGTGTGTTCAATTTTGTAACAATGTCAAAATCTCAGCAGCTTAACATAGCCAAGGCTAATTTCTAACTTGTATGACAGCCCAGTGTAGATTCGTGTACGTGTGGTAAGGGATGGAAACTGTTGGTTGGTGGAAGGGAATTCCATGAAGTGACTCAGGAATTAAGGCTCTTTCTATCTAATAGCTCTGTCAACTTCAAAGTATGATCTTTTCCCATAAAGGGAAAAGAAAGAATATGGGAGATTGGATAAGGGTTTTATAGCCCAGTCCAACAGTTGTATTTTTCGTAAGGTCCCCACCTAACTACAAAGGAAGGTGAGAAATAAAATCTTTCTATATGCCCAGGAGGAAATGAAATAAATTGGTGAAGAACACATAATATTTTCTCTGCCATCTAGACAAACACAAAAAGTTAACATGTGGAATGATATCTTAGAAAATCTTGTTTTATTCATTGGGGGAGTTCCCAAAGAGTTTTATATTAAAACTCACATAATTCAACAAATTTCCCCATAAAAATAAATGTCAGTTAAGGGAGATGTGTTATCAGAGGTTTTAGTTCTCCAACTATTTCAGTGCATTTTTGTGTTCCTTTCTACTTTCTCAGCTTTATCTCTTATATTTCGGCCTTTACACTTCTAAATGAATTAGCAGGCTATGCCATGCAGTGCGTGACCTTCTCCTTCTTGGCATTTCCTCACATTTCACTTGCATTCCAAAGTTACTGATTTAGGGATGAACTTCCAGCAACAGCAGTAATGCCATTACTATTTAATGACCTCCAGATGATACTGTTAAAGGATATTTTTTAAATCCTGGAATTATAATAATATTATATGTTAAAATACAGCCCAATATCCCAAAATTGCCCATCGACTTTCTGGGGCCTAGAAGTTAATTGAAACAATACTGACTAATAGGGATAGAAAGCATTTCTGTTTATCGGCCACTTTGAGGCCACCAAGTGACAATAATATTAACATAGTTTAAAATTCGTCTGACAGGGTGGTGTGATGGTGGCTCAGAGGCAGAATTCTAGCCTACCATGAAGGAGACCTAGGTTCGATTCCCAGTGCTGCCCATGCAAAAAAAAAAAAAAATTCCTCTGGCATTTTTAAAATTATATGATTTTGATGTGTATCTTTAAATTTTTATTAGATTATCAATAGTCAAAGAGTTACTTAATATTTAAATTATACTTTTAAATTGCATAATCCAATTTGCATAAATTGTGACCAAATTTATAAACTGCTTTTTCAATAGCTCCATAATCTACAGACTAATCTGTGATGGCTTATCTCTCCTTAGGCACTTCTAACTCTTCCCTCAACTTATCCGCAGAGAATAACGAGAAGCACAGTTTTCATCACGCTACTCCTTAAGTAAAAGTCTTCAGGACTTCTTGACCCCACCTCCACTACCTATAGGATAACAGCTAAACTCCATGAGCCAAGAAACTCATTTAATGAGAATCTACTAGATGCCAAGTTATTTGGGGGAAACAAAACTAAAATGTGCATCACAATCTTGGCAAAATTTACTCTTCCATCTGTAGTTTCAACCACTGTCTATCTTGGGCTCTAACCATGCCTAGCAGCTAGTCATTCCCTAATCAGGAGATGTTTTTATCATATCTCCTTGTCTTTGAGCATGCTGTATCAGACAGAGTTTAGAGTAGGAAAAATTAAAAAGGGTTTCAACACAGAAAATTAAATGCTCACAAAATGAGTAGAAGGGGGCAGGGCAATGGTGGCGCAGTGGCAGAATTCTTGCCTGCCATGCTGGAGATCTGGGTTCGATTCCAGGAGCCTGCCTATGCCAAGAAGTAAAAAAGAATAGAAGGGCTGGAGGAGCAGCTGTTATGAGACTGTTAAGGAGCTGATGAGTTCAGGGACACAACTGGCACTAATAACCAGACCCAGGAATGTAGTCTCTGATCCTTCCAATTGTGTGACTGCCTTTAGATACAACCAAAGACAAGGTTTAGATACCAACTAGACATTGGTATATTAACTTAGCTGCTACAACTCTTTCAACTCTACCGTCTTTGTGGCAATATCTAGTTAGAAGAGCAGCAAGGAAATGACTTATACCTCATTCCAAATTTCAGACAAATGCATCTAAGTAGCATATCCCGACTTGCATCCAGAACTTTGGCTACAAGGACGTCTGGGAAACATACCTTTTAGCTCTTTCCCCTACAATTCAGGACATAGGAATGATTGCTAAGTCATACCCAGGACAGAGGCTACTTGTGATGACTCTACAGCTTTCCTTCCATATTCTTTTATTTATTTTTTTAACTTTCAACTACAGGGAAGTTATAAAAATAATACAAAACCCCTACAGAGAACTCCAACAGATCCATCTCCCCCTAAATACCAAGATCCACCAACTTTAACATGTTGCCACATTTCCCTTATCATTCTATCTATGCATTTAGTTGTCTGTCTATTTATTTATCAATCTGTTTTTTGAATCATGAGTATAAGTTGTTCTAATTTTCTAAGATCTCAAAGCAAATACCATGAAGCAGGGAAGTTTAAACCATGGGAATTTATTTGCTCCTGTTTTTGAAACTGGAAAAATGCCCAAATCAAAGTATCATCAAGGCCATGTTTCCTTCCCCGAGACCAGCTGCCAGTGATCCTTGGCTCCTCTCTTACATGGCAAGACACAAGGCAGCATCTACTGGTCACTCCTTTTTCTTCTGAGTTTTGTTGATTTCAGCTTCTTGCTTCCTGGCCTTCTCTTTTTTTGTCTGAACTTCATTCTCTTACAAACAACTCCAATAAGAGGATTAAGACTCATCCTGTGATAGTGTCCATATTTTAAAATCTCAACTTCTGGGTGAGACTAAATGGAGAGATGTTTATTTGGTGCAAAATTTTTTTTTTGGGTAGTGCATTTTCTAATTTAACTTTTTTGGTCCATTTAGTTGAACACCATAAGTACATGGAATCTTGAATAAGCCATGAGATTTGTTGGTTTGTCCAGGTTATCATGATAACCTGATAAATCTCAGAGCAATTTGGGCAGTGGATAAAGAGGTATTTACGAAGTTCCCGGTTTGTCCAGATTGTCATGATAACCTGATAAGTCTCAGAGCGATTTGGGCAGTGGATAAAGAGGTATTTACGAAGTTCCCTTGGGGGAATGAGAAGAAAGGAGAAAATATCAACTTCTCCATTTGGAGAATTTCCAATACTCTCTCAGGCAGTGGGGACAACCAAATCGGTAGGCTGAATCCCTCGATCTTGGGGTTTGCCTGTGTGAAACTTACTCCTGCAAAGGATAGACTAAGCCTACTTAAAATTAGCCCTAAGAGTCACCCCCAGAGAACCTCTTTTGTTGCTCAGATGTGGCTTCTCTCTCTAAGCCGACATGACAAATGAACTCACTGCCCTACCCCCACTATATGAAACATAACTCACAGAGGTGCAAATCTCCCTACAACATGGGACAGAAAGCCTGGGATAAGGAAGGACCCAGCATCAAGCAATTGAGAAAACCTTCTTGAGCAAAAGGGGGAAGAGAGAAATGAAACAAAATAAAAGTTTCAGTGGTTGAGAGATTTCAGAGTTGAGAGATTACCCTGGAGGTTAATTCTTATGCATTATATACATATCCGTTTTTAGTTTATGGTATCTTGGAGTATCTAGAAGGAAGTACCCGAACTGCAGAGCTGTGTTCCAGTAACCATGTTTCTTGAAGTTGATTGTATAATGATATAGCTTTTACAATGTGACCGTGTGATTATGAGACCTTTTATCTGATGCACCTTATATCCAGGGTATGGACAGATGAGTAAAAAGTATGGATAAAAATAAATAAATAATAGGGGGGAGAAAAGGTAAAATAAATTAGGTAGATGGAGCACCTAGTGGTCAATGAGAGGGGGGATAAGGTGTATGGTATGTATGAGTTTTTTATATCTTCTTTTTGTTTCTTTTTCTGGAGTTATACAAATGTTCTAAAAAACAATCATGGTGATGAATACACACTATGTGATGATACTGTGAGCCACTGACTGTGCACTATGTATAGAAGGTGTGTCTTTTAAAAAAAATACTCATCCTGATTGAGGTAGGTCATACCTTGACTGAAGTAGCCTCACCTAAAGGCCCTCCTTACAATGGGTTCACATCCATGGTAATTGGTTAAATTTAAATAGATATTTTTCTGTGGTTCATGCAGCTGCAAAGCACCACAGGTGTATATATCTTATTGCTTGAACACTTATTACTGCCATGTATAGTTCCTAATAACAAAGATACTCACATATGTAACCACCTTACTTGCAGTTATTGAGATCAAGCAATTTAACATTGATATAAAGCTCACAGTTAATATTCCAATTTTTTCAGAGGTCCCCAAAGGTCCTTTGGAGTCCTATCTCTTCTGTGATTAGATCTTGTCCAGGGTCACACAATGCATTTCATTGTCATGTCGCCCCTATTCTTTGCCTTTTACAGTACTCTCTCTGCCATACAGCTCAAGTTTTACCTCCTATATAGTCATTTCCCTGACTTTTTCCCTAGCAGTCCGTCAGGACCACAGCATGGCTCACCTCCTACTGGTATGATTCTCACAGAGAGCGTTGAATATAAAGGACATACAGAATACTGTTGTTATAGATTGAATTGCATCTCTGAAAAAGCCATCTTCAAATCCTAACCACCAGTTCCGTGAGTGTGAATTTATCTGTAAGTAGAATATCTGAAGATGAGGTCAAATTAGATTAGGGTGGCCCTTAATTCAGTAGGACTGATGTCCTTATAAGCAGAGAAAATGTGGACACAGTGAGTAGGAGGCAGAGAGAGAGAGAGAGACAGCCAGGTACTGGAGGCAGAGATTGAGTTATGTGACAAGCTCAGAAGCATCATGGGTTGCCAGCCACTGCCCTATAGATTCCAGAGGAAACATGGTCATGCTAATACCTTGATTTCAGATTTCTAGGCTCCAGAGTGGTGAGACAATGAACTTTTGTGTTTTGAGCCAACTGGTCTGATGTTTGTTTCAGCAACCCTGGCAAATGAAAACAGCAGGATTCTGAGAGAATGTACCTCTGAAATATCACACCTAGCAGCCCTCCTTTAGTCGGCCTCCCCTCTGCTTTCACAACCATAATTATCCTGTGATGGTTTGCTTTCTGTTGAGCACTCTAGAATATAAACGGTCAGAGATCATAGACTATATTTTACTCTTACTTGAATAGTCTTCCCCTTTTCTTTTTCCCATTTCTAGGGAAGAACCAAGCTTATTAAAAATACCCTCAGAATATATGTTGAAGGTACGATTGCGTGAGTGAATGAATGGACAAAATCATAAAAATGCCTCTTCATCATAAATTTTTTAATTATATTTGTTTGGTACTATCAGGTCAAACAGAGAATTTGCAAAACATTTCCTATATGTGGATGAAATATCTTTGAAATTCTTAAATATATAGGAGATACTTTTTAATCACTTATTTTAAATGAGTTTAAGGTTGATTACCCAGGGAAAAATGCATAAATACATACTGCTTCCTATTTGAGAGTTACTGGTTGTAAGTCATATCTGTGGTTTCAGTAACTGTGTTTGACCCTCCTTAAACTACTCAGATCTTTATTCCTATTAAAGGTTCACAACCAAGCCAGGAACAAAGGGTGATACACCTTAGTGTGATTTAGGGTTTTATTATTGTTGTTGCAATAAATAAACTCCCTGAGACCATATAAAGAGAAAAGGGCATGGGAGCTTAACTGAAGGAACTTACATCCATGGACAAGAACTTAAAGTAAAGCTAAAAATCAGCCAGGAATTCCAGCAGCCTCAGGAATGAGCCATCGTTTGTCTAATGTGTATACCGGTTAGATTAGAAATTAAATAAAGTTGTCTTCATAATTTGTTGGGTTTTTTCAATGCAAAAATATATTATTTTTGTGAAATGTCAAAAAATATTTATTTTCATTGATTCATACTAATATTTTGCTCTATATGTAGCTGTGTTTATCTGAAGTTTCCCATGACATACTGCTTTTCCAAAAAGAAAATAGCATTTTTACAGCTGTGAGTATCCTAGAATTATAGACTTCTAACTAAAAATTATATACATTTTTCAGGTTAAATTTCCTATTTAGATTAGTGATACAAAATTGGATAATCTCATCCATAATGTGGAATGAATTGACAGCAATTAATGAGAAAAATCTCTGTATTAGACTTTTTTTTTTTTTTTGCATGGGCAGGCACCAGGAATCGAACCCGGGTTTCCGGCATGGCAGGCGAGATCTTTGCCTCCAACTTACCTCTGAGCCACTGTGCCCCTGTACTAGACATTTTTGAGCTAAGGAAAAATATTATTCCACCAGTATAATAATGACTGGAAGGGCACATATTTATGGCTTTGATGAACAGAACATAAAGTAATAGGCCTTCAATTAAGGAGTAGAAAAATTCTACAGATCAGATATAATTATTCACTCTTAATGGGGAAAGAGCTACTCATATTGTTAGAGAAATTGTGTGAAAAAATTCTATATTAATATACTCCCAAATCTCTCAAACAAGCTATTTTCTGTTACACAGCACTTCCCACATCATCTCAATATGGAATTACTTATCAAAATAATGATTCAATCTTTTAATATTCAGGCAAATTGATTATTTGAAGAAAATATAGATATTAATATTAAAAAGCCTGCATCTTTAAAATACCTTAGGAAGATGATGCTAGGCAATTTCCAAGGAGAAAAGGAAGGAAAATTATCATATACTGAACCCTTGTTATGTATATACTAGGGATTTTTACATACATTATTTATATATGATACAAATATATACCATTTATCTTATTTAATACAAAAAGAACTTGTAAAATAAATATTGCTATCAGTTTCAAAAATAAGGAAACAATATCTCACTGTAGTTCACATGTCAATTAAGTAACAGCACCAAAATTCAAACTCAGGTTTTTTCTGCTTCCAAAGGTCATGATTTCTCTGCACAGGATGGACATTTATAATTAGTGGAGAGAAAGACTAAATTATTGCAAGGAATAACATAATCTGTTCTGTTTCGACTAATTTGACACAAGGGTGTGAAGAAGAAATGTGCTCTAGTACATTTGCGCATGAGCTAAAGAGTAGCCCTTGGGGCACAGTGCTCTGAGGTAAGGAGAATTTACTAAGGATTCTGCATATCTTTTTGCCACTATAGTATAGAAATTGTAGGCTCCAAAGTCAGGCTAGATTTTGAATCTTGGCTGTACCATTTAAAAGCTGTGTGACCTTGGCTAACTTTGTAAAAGTCTGTACCCTGAATTCCTCATTTGTAAAATGGTGATGATAATAGTACCTATTTTGAAGAGTTGTTATGGGGATTAAATGAGATGATATATGTGAAGCCCTTTTAATGTGCCTGCACAAAGTAAGCATGCACACTATGCTTTTACTTTCTCATATTCTCATATACATGCACATATATGTAACCTGAATATATCTGAGCCAACTTGGGCCACACTGGGATATTATAAAAAAATAAACACAAGAATATCAAATCCCAAAAGTACTAAAAATAATGTAGGTCTTTCTGAAAGGGTGGCAGCCTATAATATAACAAAGCTTCATAAAAAGTACTCTTTAGGCTTCTCTCTTCCCATGTTCTCAGCAATCGCTCATCTCTAAACCTTTGATCTCGTTGTGTCTGTGTCTCTCTCAATCTCTTCCTTTCAATTTTTCTCTGCCTGCCTCTCTCTCTGTCTCTCTCTCTCTTCTGCTCCCTTGCCACTCCCCTCTTAATTCCCTTAGCCTCAAAGCCAAGTTGCTCTCTGCATAAATCTTCCCAAACCCTAAATACCTAGGCAGTAAAGTCAGCTTTTCTTGAAGGGACTGAAGTTTTATGGTGAATAAAAATCATTCATTACTTTATGCAGAAAGCTAATTTACATTGAAGCTAATGAAGCTTAACTTCAGAACCCTTGGGAAGAGCCCTAGCAGTGTGTTTAGATTGTCTTAGGTTCTTATAACATTTGCAAATGTTAGATATTTCCACTGAAATCAATTAATAGCACTGTCACTTTCTGTTATGATTACCCCTCCAATACGTATTCCCTTTTGCTTGGGAGGAGGAGGTTGGAGTGCTACCAATATTTTGGGGATCCATACATTTTGTTCAGGTTTGGTTTCAGTAAAATATATTTATGGTAATGTTGGTTACAACTATTCATAGATAAATTTGTCTAGCAATATCTCACAGGTCAGGAAGACAGAGTTGGGAATCAAGCCAAAGTTTGCCTAATGCTAATAATTCCCAAAGTCCACTAACCAAAGGCTTATAAAAACACACCTATAGACAAAAAGTTAGTTTTTTTTTCATCTTGCTGTAGAAAAGGAGAATGTAACTCAGAGGAAGTACCTGGGAGTTCTCATTAAAGAGGAATTTAGTGGTGCTTCTTAAAGCAGCTGGACCTATGTTTGATTAAGTAACAAAGTTCATTTCCAGGATTAGATACTGTCAGAGTGGGGATAATTTGATGACTGGCTTATTTTGTCATTCCGGGTCATCTGGGAAGCAGATAATAAGACAAGACTTAATATTAGATATTAAGTGTAACAGCTCTACTGGGAGAAAGACTTATGAAGGATTAAGGGGAGAAGGAGCAGAAGTGGACAGGAAGAATCTTCATTCCTGGATGTAGGTCTGATACCTGTAAAAGGAGAGAGATGAAAAGATTGATTGGGTAAGAAGAGGTCCAGAATGCAGTGCCACTCTGAAGAAATCCTGGCTAGGCTGATTGGAACCCAGTAACAAAGACTACCTATTAGAAGAAGAGTTCCATGTTAGACAAAAATGGCCTTTCTCTGCTCTCTGCTCCCATGCTGGGTAATTAGCTGGGGCAGCCATGGAAGTGCATAAGCTTTGCAATGGATCCCAAAGAGGCTGCAGCTGGAAAGTATCAGCTACCCACACTCCTCACCACAGGAGATCTGAGTGGTGCAACTCATGGCTCTCACCATCCACTCCTCACACTGTACAGATCACAGATCCACAAAGATTCAGGGAGAAGTCTTTACATCGTTTCCATGGTTCCCTGAGGCAAAACTTAGAAAAGGGCATTACTAGGGTGAATAGAAATCCCTATCACTGCAGTTAGTCTCAGGGCCACAACAGGTTTTCATGATCTCCCCACTCTATTATCCATTCTAAATTCTTCCCAACCTCAGCTAACCCCTCTGCTGGGCTTGGTGTCCTGCCGGGTAGTGTGAGCCAGACCCTCATTCCTGAAGAATCCGAGCTGCTAAAAATCATGACCTTCCCAGGTCATTGCTGCTGTAAATGTCCATTGGCCATTACAATTGAGCAAGAGAGTAGCAAGTGATGCCCAAAAGAGTAGCCTGAGGTCACTTATATTCCTCCCCGCCCGAATTGTGTAAAAGCAGCCCTACTCATCTTGCCGATCAGTCAATCACTCCTACTCCAGATCTCTGGACACAAGGAGCTATTGCTTGTGTTTGAATGCAACCTCTTTTGCTTCCTACTTCAAGGATGCATCCTCTTTGGAGACTGGGATCTCTATCTCTGAAGAGCAAAGAGTAGCAGAAGCACAGTCTCCACTGGGACCCTGGTACTGTAGTGGTAGTGAAGCCACTGTTGCTTCCACCAGTTGTTTCAGGGACCAATGTATTCTTCCTTTCAGGAATAGAGAGCCATATATAGAGGTCTCTGATTTGGTACACACACTGCATTCTGAGGATGACTGCCCTCCCTTGCAAGCTATTGCCTCCAAGCTAGCATTTCAACTGCACTTTCAACAGGTCATTCCAATGCCCTGTCAGGCCAGCTGCTCCTGCATGGTGTGATATTGGTACAACCAGCGAAACGCATAAAAATGTGCCTACCTACCATTCCTCCTTCACTGTAAAGTAGGACATATGGCTGGATGTTTGTAGGATTTCTTACCTGTGGATCAGGCACTCTGTAAGTCCCCAGTTAGTGGTGTTGACTGAGGCTCTGAGAGAAGGAAAGGCAAACCCATACCCCAAATAGATAGGTATCCCTGTAAGGATGAATTGACTGTCCTTCCAGGACAGAAGGGGTCCATTGTAGTTGACTCATAATCAAGTGGTCAGTTGGTCTTCTTGACAGAGTATCATATTTGGGGCTCAAATTACACCTATATTGCCAACTAGTTAGATATTCTGAGGCAGCAGTAGTTAAGACTGACCTTTGTTAGTGGGAATCCATACCTAACTGGGCCCATGTATATTCTCTATCTTTGCCATCATCTTCACCCTACATAAAGGCCCATTGTGTCAGTTCTTGACAGCTGATGACAAAGGCTGACCAAGTCATTTTGTCAACTTAGTAGTTCAAACTCTTCCATAGTAAATCTTTTCTGACGGGCATTAACATTTGATTTGAAAAAACTTTTCGCACTTAAGGCTTACTCCTATGTATCCACCTACTTGCCTCTACCTCACATTTTCTTCTTTCTGATCTTTTAGTACTTTCCTTTCCAGGCCCCTGACCAACTGGCCATGGCATTAGCCACTGTCCAAAACTTTGTATATACTCTCACCTTGGACTAGTTCCTCCAGAAAAGTAGGGGCCCAGCTTCACAACTTAAACTTGCTCCATTGGTAAGATTTTCCCTCATCATTGTTCTTATAGGCACTCCTCGCCCATTTCAAATGTTAGAATCATCACATTTGAAACAGTGCCTCACCACTGAGGCATTTTCCCAGATCATCTCTAGTGAAATTTTCAGCAGTTGGGCCACCACCTAGTACCAGTGATTACCTGTTACTCTCATACCACTTGGGATGATGTCCTCTTTGTCAGTCAGGTGATGAGTGACCCAGTCTTCAAACCCCATTTTCCTGTTTTCTTAATCCACTTGCAGAACCAACTGTGTCAGGTTGCACCATCTGCGAAGCAGGTACCAATTTGGAATTATAAGTGCAAGAGATCTATTAGGAAAGCATCTCTGAAGAATGAAAGGAAGAGGAAACGTGGTTAGACAAGATGAGCCTACCAATCATGACGTTGTTCTGACACTTATGAAAGATTTGGTAGGAGAGTTGGGTAGGCAGAAAATCTGACTTCTCTGCTACTCTGAGAAAATCTCAGCCAGGCCATTGGGGAAGCCTGGTTGTCCATTAGAGGAATTCCTAATCAGGTGGTATGGGCCAGCACTAATACCCCTCCCATGTACAGTCGTTGGCTAGGAGTAGCCCAGGAAGAATGTGGCTTTGGCATGATGCTGCAGTACATCCCAAAGAAGGGGTAGCTGGAGGCCATCGGCTACCTGCTCTCCATGCATTGGAAGATCTGAGGAGTGCTTCGCGTTGGCTGCCACGAGCACCTTAATAATTTTTATCTAGAAGGCAGGATTAAAGTGGGACTGGAATTGTCTTTGTAAAGAAACAGCACTCTCATGCTAGTCAGAAGAGGGGGATGTTTGGTCTCTTCTGTGGTTGCAGAGTGAACTTTCATTGTCTGAACATTATTTAGATAAGTCAGGAACATCATGTGATTGACTGCCAATAGGGTCATTTTTCACTTTCACATAATCTTACTATTGTATTGCATTACCTTTTTCTTGTCTTTGTGACCTACTAACAGGCCTTTAAATTGTAGACAATGCAGTTTATGCATGATGATTTACCAGCATTTCATACTATATCCTTCCTCCCTACCTAGCTCAATCTAATCACCTAGTGACAGACATTCTACATGCTATTATTATATTCTAACTGGATGCATTGCTGCTGCCAGGCCACATCTTTGTTTATGCTCATCCCTTGGCCTAAAATGGGCTTGTCCATGTCCCATTTACTCAGCACCTTATTACTTTCTTATTGATTTGACATGAAACATTAACATCAATTAAAAATAACACAATTCACACGTGCCACTACATTGAGGACGTCGATGTTCTGGTTAAGATTAGTCACAGCACAGGAAAACTTGCAATGCCTGAAAATCGTACAACTCACATTTGAAATAAACTGAACAAAAGTTGTCTTAGAATCATGACCACAATCTTAACAACTGACAACTCAATAACAGGTGGAAATTCAGAGACAAACATTTCCAAACCATGAATATTGTGAAATAAATTCTGACCCACCATGCTATAGGAAAAGGTAAACTATTTCTCTATTCTTTATTCTCGTATGATTAAAAAATCATAATCATGTGAAGAGGTGGATTACAGTTTACATCAGAAAATGCAGGAAAAATATAATCTAGGAATAAATCTGTATTGGGTTGCTAAAGCTGCCAAGAATATAATATATCAGAAATGCTTTGGCTTCTATAAAGGGAATTTATTAAGTTGCACGTTTACAGTTCTAAGGCCTTAAAAATGTCCAAACTAAGGCATCCAGATAAAGACACCTCGACTCAAGAAAGGCCAAAGGGTCCAGAACACCTTTGTCAGCCAGGAAGGCACGTGGCATCTGCTGGAGTCTTTGGCTTCTGGTTTCCAACAGCTTCCCTGGGGATATTTGCTTTCTGTCTCTCCAAACATCTGGGACTTCTGATGGCTCTGTCAGCTCTGAACTGTCTCCAAAATGTTTCCTCTTTTAAAGGACTCCAGTAAACTAATCAAGACCCACCTTGAATGGGTGGAGTCACATCTCCATCTAATCAAAAGGCCACATCCACAACTGGGTGAGTCGATTTCCATGGAAACAATGCAATCAAAGGTTTCCCACATTAATCAATAGGCCCCGCAAGATCCTACAAGATAGGATCAGGATTAAAACATAGCTTTTCTGGGATACATAATAGCTTCAAACTGGCACAATAGCAAACAGTTAATTTATAGGAGTTTATCATCTTTTTAAACCTTATATTTTACTGTGGTTTCTTGGCTCATTTTACATAAAAATTGAAGTTAGTATCTAGTTTTGTTTTTGCAATTTTGTCTAATTTCTCTTAAGGAGGATGTCTGAAATTATTTAAGCTCTAGGTCCCCATAAAACCTGGACTCCTCCTGATTTACATATCTGCATATACGTTAATACCATTTAGGCGATATATCTACCAGAATGGTAACTTAGAAAATATAAATATACTGGATTATCTGTGTTTTAGATGTTAATATAAGAATTTAGTTCTGGTGAAATGTAAATTGGTACAACCTTACTGAAATAAAACTGAAAATTTTAAGATTACTTTGTATTTTTTTAAAGAGAAATTCCTAGGGCTTTAGTATATCTATTAAATAGTCTATATTGCCTTTGAGAGCACTAAAGCACTTGCATTTTGGTGAATGTGAGAACATATGCCATTTAGAAATAGTGGCATTGTGGTATAATATAAAGATAACAGACTGAAAATCAGGACTGATAACTGTTAGTCTTATTTCTACTACAAGTTAGATTTTTCCTTCTTTAGATAAGTCATTAAATCAGTTTCTCCATCTGAAAAAAAATTGAGAACTGGGTAAAATATCTTGTCCTAAAATTATAGGAATATTATCAATTCATCAGAATATAATGAAAAACATCATTACACAATGTATTCTGTTTTGCATGTGACATAAAACCAATTAAAATGTTCAAGTATTGGAACAGCTTAGTCAATGCTTAGTAGCATCAATGAATATCATTGCTTATCAAGTTCCCATCTAGATGTATCTTAACATTTTTTTTCTATTACATTCAAGATGTCTCCTTTTTTCAGAGAGAAAGTGAAGGATTACTTGCAATGCCTAAGCCAATTGGACTTTGTATCAGTTGCAATTTAGACTCAAATAACAATAACAAATAAGTTGAATTTTTTTCATATTTTTAATATTTGTCACAGTTTTTACTCTGCTTTCTCCAGAGTGATTCTCATGATCCAAAATGGTTGCTAGAGCACCAACCATCATATTTTCATTTCACATAGTAGGATACAGGAAAACCCAGGAAAGGTATATTACCTCCTCTAAAGTAGATTTCCTTGAAGTAGCATGTAACAGTTTTACTACAGCCCATTGGTAAAATTTAGTTACTTAGTGTATTAGCTAGGGTTCTCTAGAGAAACAGAATCAACAGGAGATAAAAGTGTCTGATGCAACTGTGGGGATGTAAGAGTCCGAGATCAACAGGGCAGGCAGTAAGCTGGCAGGTCCAATGAAGGTCCTCAATGAACTCTCAGGAGAGGCTGGTTGGCTGAAAAAGAAAGAGAGATGTCTCTTCTGAATCCTCCTTAAAAGCCTTCCAGTGATTAGATTAAGTGTCACTTGTTGAAGACAATACTCCCCTTAGCTGATTGCAGATGTAATCAGCCATAGATGCAGCAAACATACTCATAATTTAACTCCATGAAATGTCCTCACAGCAACAAATAGGCCAGTGCTTGCTTGACCAGACAGCTGGACACTATCACCTGGCCAAGTTGACACACGAATATGACCATCACAGTCCACCTCTTGTCAACTTGGCAGCTATACACATCACCTTAAACCACTTTAATCTCTAAATAGAATACAATAACAGACACATTTTTTGCATGTCCTACATGCAACTGGAAATGCATTAAATCTCTCTAGAACAAGGTGCAAGACCTTGGGTAATATTCACTCTTAATCTTGATATCCCTCAACTTAAATACTATAGCATGAACAAAACTGCTTATGTTATATGATAAAGGGGATAAAATAAAGAGGAAAATAAAGATATTTGATTTATGTATAAATACATAGATACTACTACAAAACAAGGAAGAAATATTCATACATTACAGTCCTCATTTCTGTAACTGATAACGTGGTCACAGTTCATATTTATCACTACCTCTTTTCACTACCCACTCCATGTTTCTTCTACCCTCAGCAAGCACCTCAGCTGGCCATGGTTCTTTGTCTGGTGGGCTGACCCAAACCTTCATTCCTGAAGTTTCTGAGCCATTGGTGCTGCTATTTGGATTCAGTTGCTGCAGTTTTCCATTGATTTTAATCACAGGCCATGGTGATACTAAGAGATGCCCTGAGGTATCTCCTATATTCCAGGAAAAATTTTCTTTACCTCCATTATGTAAATGCAGTCCTATTTCCCCTTGATACTCAGGGTCAATCACACCAGTCAGTAAAGTAATCCCTTTCTCAGCTTGTTGATCCAGGGCCATGAGTAGCCTAAAGTGACCAGGTGGCAGTCGTAGATTCCAGTTCAATAGAAGCATTGTTGTTCCTCCTGGTGGAAGCACTCCTCCTTCTGGAACTAAAACCTGTAGAACAGCAGAGCTCAAGGTTGCAGAGACAGGAAGCAAAAATTTTCCTAGTGGATTAGTAGGGGTAATAGTGAGTGGTGACACTCTCATTTCCACCACTTGATTCCTGGACCCATGAATCCTGGCTATGGGAAAAACAGCACCATAGATTGGAGTCTGATTCAGAGCTTACAACAGTCTCCTGGAGAATATTGCCCCAGCCTTGCAAAGTATTGCCACCTAGTTGACACCATAATTGAGTTTATTATACCATTCCACTGTTCTATCAATTCAGCTGCCTCTGGATGATGGGGAACACTATAAGACCAAAGAATTCCATGAGCATGTGCCCATCCCCACACTTCATTTGCTGTGAAGTAGGTTCTTTGATCAGAAGCAATGTTGTGTGGAATACAGTGGATAAGGAATTCCTTAAGTTCACAGATGGTAATTTTGGCAGAAGCACTGTGTGCAGGGAAAGCAAAACCATATCCAGAGCATGTGTCAATTTCAGTTAGAACAAATTGTTGCCCCTTCCATGACAGAAGTGGTCCAATGCAATCAACCTGCAGCCATGTAGCCAGCTGACCACCTCAGGGAATGTGTGGGTCTCTGCTGCTGACAGATTGGGCATCCAGGAGCAGCCGTAGCCAGGTTAGCCTTGGGGAGTGGAAGTTGATGTTATTAATCCCATGAATAACCTTCATCCTTACCACCATGACCACTTCTTCATGAGCCCATCGAGCAATGACAGGAGTTGCTGGGGAAAGACATCACTGATATCCACAGAATAGGTCATCTTATCCACTCGATTGTTAAAACTTTCCTCTGCTGAAGTCACCCTCTAGTGCACATTCACATGGGACACATACATCTTCATGTTTTATTGCCCACTTAGAAAGGTCTATACACATACCTCTTCCCCAGATCTCTTTGTCACCAATCCTCTAATCATACTCCTTCCAAGTCCCTGAACTTCCAGACAAGTCATTAACAACAGCATGAGTCAGTACACAAACAGCTTCTGGTCAGTCTCCTTCCAAGCAAAATTAACAACCTGCTGCACTGCCCAAAGCTCCACCCACTGTAGGGAGTGCCTCTCACCACTTTCCTTCAGAGACATTCTGGAAAGGGGCTCAGGGTTACAGCTGACCACTTTTGGGTGGTACCTGCATATCGTGCAGAACCATCTGTAAACTAGACTCAAGTTTTCTCTTCCTCAGTGAACTAACTGTAAGGAACTCCCTAAGAAGTCATAGCTCTGGTCTGGGAAAGAGAAGGTAATGTGGCAGGTATGCAGACCATGGGCATTTGGGCCAATTCCTTGTGCCTTCAGGATCTTCCCTGGCCCTATCTCATACATACTGTTTCCATTTCATGATGAAATGCTGCTGTGCATGCCCGATTTTATGGTTTGGTGGGTCAGACAACACCCAACTCATGATAGGCAACTCAGGTCTCATGGTAACTTGGTGGCCCATGATTAGGCATTCAGTCTCTACTAAGGCCCAGTAGCAGGCCAAAAGCTGTTTCTCAAAAACAGAATAGTTATCTGTAGCAGATGGTAAGTCTTTCCTCCAAAATCCTATGGGTTTGCCTTGTGATTCTCCTATAGGGGCCTGCTGATACTTTCAGCGCCACTGGATCTGCTGAATCATATGGTCCAAGTGGCAGAGCAGCTTGTACAGCAGGCTGGACCTGTTGCAGACCCTCCTCTTGTTCAGGTCCCCATTCAAAACTTGCTGTTTTCCTGGTCACTTGGTAAATAAGGAATATGTTATTGCCAAATTCCAAAAAGACCAACTAGGTATTGTGCCTCTTTTTTGGTCATAGGAGGAGCCAGATGCAGCAACTTATCCTTTGCCTTAGAAAGAATTTGCCCTATACCACTGGACCTCTTGAAATTTCACTGAGTTGGAAGCTCCCTGTATTATTGTTGGATTTATCTATCATCTTCTGACACGCAAATGCCTTACCAATAAGTCTAGAGCAGTTGCTACTCTTTGCTCATTAGGTCCAATCAACAGGATATCATCTGTATAATAGGCCCACATGATGTCTTGTGGGAGGGAGAATCAATCAAGTTCCTTGCAGACAAAATTATGACATAGGGCTGGAGAGTTGATATCCCCTTGAGGTGAGACAGTGAAAGTATATTACTGACCCTGCCAGCTGAAAGCAAACTGTTTCTGGTGGTTCTTACTAATATCTTTTGAGAAGAAAGCATTTGCCAAATCAATAGCTGCTGCATACCAGGTACCAGGGGATGTGTTAATTTGCTCAAGCTATGATAGCACATCTGGAACAGTAGCTGCAATTGGGCTTAGAGTTTCCACCTGGTTGAGTTTACAATAATTTACTGTCATCTTCCAAGACCAATCTGTTTTCTGCACAGGCCAAATAGGAGAGATGGATGAGGATGTTGTAGGAATTACCACCCCTGCATCCTTCAAGTCTGTAGAAGTGGCACTAATCTCTACAATCCCTCTAGGAATCCAGTATTCCTTTTGATTTATTATTTTGCTAGTTCTAGTGGCTTTCACTTGGGCTTTCCTATCATAATAGTTCTCACTTCACAAGTCAGAGCCAATGTGGGGATTCTGTCAGTTGCTTAGTGTGTCTATTCCAATTATGAATTCTGGAACTTGGGAAATAACTACAGAATGGGTCTGGAGACCCCCTGAACCCATTGTAAGATAGACTTGAGCTAAAACTCTACCAATCGCCTGACCTTATAAGCCACCACTTTGACTGGAGGACCAGAGTGATGTTTTGGATCCTCCAGAATTAATGCCACTTCTGAACCAGTGTCTAACAATCCCCGAGATACCTGAACATTTCCTTTTCCCCAATTCGCAGTTACCCTGGTAAAAGGCCATAGATCTCCTTGGTGGAAGACTTGGAAGAAGATTAACAGTATAAATTTGTGGCAGTATAACAGGGTCCTTCCCCAAAGGAACCTGACCTTCCCCTCATTCAAGGGGCTCTGGGTCTGTAAACTGTCTCAAGTCTGGAAATTGATTAAGAGACCATGACTCTGTTTTTGTAATTTAAGTCAGATTTCTGTCCACTTGGCCTAGAACTCTTCTGCTTATACAGCTCACACAGGCATGTAGTAGACTGCCCATCTATTGTACTTCATGTACTCCATGATATACTAGCCAATGCCACAAGTTTCTGCAAGTCAGATTATTTTGACTGCTGCTCTGAGTCTGCTGTCCACTGTGATAGTCACACCCATATTGTCTTTGTCGAATAAGTTGCCACGTGGCTTCTGCCAATTCAAGAGCTTATCATCCCATTGTGTATAAGGATTCCAGCTCAGTGACAAAGGTTTCCACAGTAATATCTGACCTACAGAGAAGGGCAACTACAGAGCTCTTCAGGGATGATGGAACTAGTCTCACAAATTTATTTCTCACAGTTTTGGTAAAGGGTGTGTCCTCTAGACATTCCTGGGGTGTATGAGCAGGCCTTCCATGATAAATCCACTCTAACATTCCAATCTCTCTAGCCTTTGGATCCCCTCATCTACATTATATCAGGACAGTTCTAGTTTTCAACCTCAGGTAATGTCGACCACCATTTAATCCCTGCTTCAGACAGTTAATGCCTTTTCTAGCCCCTTGAGCTATAACGTTGAATGCAGAATCTCTGCTTAATGGGCCCATATCAATAAATTCAACCTTATCCAGCTTTATATTCCTCCCACCATTATCCCACACCTTTAAAATCCATTGCCACACCAACTCCCCTGGTTTTTGTCTATATAAATTGGAAAACTCATGCAGTTATTTTGGAGTATAGTGTACCTCTTCATGGGTGACACTTTGCACCACACCTTTTGGGGCCTGTTGGGACTTTAGTCTAGTTATAAATCTGGAAAAACAGAGGGGTAGTGGAGGAGGGTCATGAAAACAATTAGAAGTGTCTTCCAAGCCAATTACCTCAGGGCATTTCTTTTCAGTTTCATCTGGTGAAACAGGATTAATCATTTCAGGCAGAGAAGTAAATGCAGTTTCCCCTTGGGAGGTAGTTGAGCCTCACATGCACTGAAAGGTTAATCTCTTCAACTGGAGGCTGGGTGGCCAACTCCTCAGGTCTGACCAGAGGTCAGAAGCCATTATTTCCTCAGGGCAGGCTGGAAATCAGAAGCTGTTTTCTTACAGCTGGAAATCAGAAGCTCTTTCCTTTCATCAGGCTGGAGGTGGGGCGGCTATTTCCTCAGGGCAGACCATTACAGGGTTATCTAGAAAAGGCTCAGCAGAATCTAGGGTTTCAATATCTCCACAGCCATCATTATCAATCCATGTGTCACCATCCCATTTTTCATGATCCCACTTGGTTCCAATCAACACCCTCACTTTAACAGCAGACCCCTGCAAGTTTGAGATTTCAGTTTATGTTGTAAAGCTGCTACTCTAACAATGAGACTCTGGTGTGATTTTCAGAGATCTCAAGTCTGAGGCTATAGGAAATAAGATTTTCCTTCAGAGCACTCATAGAAACTTACATTTTTCATGTGGTGCTTAAGCTTCTCATTTTAAGCCTTCAGTTCTTCCCTTTCCCTCATCACTATATCCAATGTATCTAACTACAACCCGCCAACATCATTATACCTCTTAATTCCACAAAACTCTATAAAGGTGTCAAAAACACTCTCACCCAGAACCTTGCCTCATATAAGCATACAATTAGCAGAATGTAATGGTGATATTTTGACTATCTGTTTTGCCAACACACCCCATGGACTATCAGTGCATCCTGGTTATGGGAAACAAAGTCATTAGTGCCTCTGAGTCTAATAAGAGTAGAAAACCAATTGTAAAAACTCATTTTTAAGATTCTGTTTGTCAAGAACCACCCCACTCCTGGTACCAAGCTGTATTCGTAGGGTTCTCTAGAGAAACAGAATGAACAGGCAATATCTGCAAATATTAGATTTATAAAAGTATCTCACACAACCATGGTGATGTAAGAACCCAATATCTGTAGGGCAGGCTGCGAGCTGGCAGCACCAATGAAGGTCCTCAACTCTCAGGAGAGGCTGGCTGGCTGAAATGGAGAGATTGTCTCCTCTGAATCCTCCTTAAAAGCCTTCTAGTAATTAGATTAAGCATTATTCATTGCAGAAGAGACTCCCGTAAACTGATTGCAGATGTAATCAGCCATGGGTGCAGCCAATGTGCTCATGATTTAAGTCCATGAAATGTTCTCATAGCAACAGATAGGCCAGTGCTTCCTTGACCAGACAACTGGGCACTATCGCCTGGCCAAGTTGACACATGAACTTGACCACCACACTTGGCCACAATCAGCTGTAAGGGAAGATGGGGAATGCACTCATTTTTTCCTGGACTGCAGCCTGTCCAATAAACATCAAGATTGTTAATACTAAAAAATGTAAGATAATGGTTATTGGGTTTTTCCCAGTAGAGAATGGATATTGTTAGCAACCTCTGCCACAGCACTTTTACCTTACATTCTGTTTTAATTTGTTAAAGCTGCTGGAATGCAGTATATTAGAAACAGAATTGCTTTAAAAGGGGGAATTTATTAAGTTGCAAGTTTACAGTTCTAGGACTGTGACAATGTCCAAATAAAGGCACTAACAAGGGGTTACTTTCATTCAAGAAAGACTAGTGTCATCTGGAATATCTCTGTCAGCTGGGTCTCTGACTTCTGGATACCTCTCTCAGTGGGAAGGGACATGGCAATTTGCTAGCTTTCTCTCCTCATTTGATTTCTCCCTTGGAGCATTTTCCTTCTGCATCTCCAAAGGTTTCTGGCTGTGTGGGCTCTGTCAACATTAAAGCTTTTCCAAAATGGTTCCCTCTTAAAGGGATCCAGTAAGCAACCCCACCTTGAATGGGTGGAGACATGTCTCTGTGGAAACCACCAATCAAAAGTTGCCATCCACAACTGGGTGGGTCACATCTCTATGGAAACAATAAAAAAGATCCCACCCAACAGTATTGAATGAGGATTAAAGAAAATGGTTTTTCTAGGGTACACAACAGTTTCAGGCTGGCACATCTTCTAAGAAGTTATTCCAGTTATTACCTAAGTTTGTTTAGGTTCTGGCCCCAACCCTCTGCTCTTAGGTTCTTTCCCTGATTTCTATCCCATTGGTTTAACCTAATTTTTTTCTTTCAGAAGAGAATACTTGATAATTCATCTGGTCATCTGCCAGACCTCTTCCCAATACTGCCTCTCAAATCACAGCCCCAAGTTGGATAAGTCACTTAAGCCTGTTGTCAAGAGACCCAGAACCCCATCTCCAAGCCCATCTCAGTTACTACTCAACACTCAAGCTCCTTTCTTTTCCAGGAGAAAAGTTTATCCACTGTGCTGGTTTGAAAGTGTTATGTATCCCAGAAAAGCCATGTCTTTTTAATCCTAATCCAATCTGGTAGGATCAGACCCATTTTGGATTGGGACCTCTTGATTAGATCATTTCCATGGAAATGTGACACACCCAATTGGAAGTATGACCTTTTGATTACATGAAGATATGACTCTGCCCATTCAAGGTAAATCTTAGTGAGTACTGGAGTATTTAAGAGAGCTCACAGAGAGAGAACGAGTACAGAGGAAACACAGACAGAGACTTTGGAGATTGAGACAGAAATAGCCCAGGTACTAGGCAATGACTCAAAGAAATAGCCAGAATCTGAAGAGAAGGAATCTCTGCTCCCAGGATAAGCTAAGAAAAACCCAGAGTTTTGGCCAGAAAGGCTAAATGAGGACCCACAGATGCTTGAAGAGAAAGGCACTGGAATCAGAAGCTGGAAGCAATGGAACCAGGAACCAGAAAATAGGACCAATAGATGTCAGCTACCTGCTTTCCCATGTGACAGACATCAACTGTGCTGTTTTGAAGCTTTTAGGTACCCCAGAAAAGTGATGTTCTAATCCTACCCTAATCTCGAGGGGGCAGACCTATTGTTTGGGGGAATCTTTTTGATTAAATTCTTTCCATGGAGATGTGACTCATCCATTTATAGGTGGGACCTTTTGATTAGGTAGTTTCCATGGAGATGCACTTCTACCCATTCAATGTGGGTCTTAATCCACTTTCTGGAGTCCATTAGGAGGGAACCATTTTGGAAAAATTGCAAAGCCAACATGGACAGGGACATTTGGAGATGAGGAAAGAGAATATCCCTGGCAAAGTTGTTTGGAACCAGAAACCAAAGGACCAGCAGATGCCAGTCACACACCTTCCCAGCTGAGAGAGGTGTTCCAGATGCCATTGGCCTTTCTTAAAAGCTATCCTTTATCTGGATGCCTTAGTTTGGACATTTTTTAAGGCCTTAGATCTATAAACTTGTAACTTAATAAGTCCCCTTTATAAAAGCTGTTCCATTTCTGGTATATTGTGTTTCTGGCAGCTTTAGAAAAACAAAACATCCACTGACAGGCTGTGCCTTTAAAATATAAATAGAACCTTAGGGAAACCTTTTTAATAGTTATAAATGGATAAATTTTTATTTTCTAGCTCAATTGCTCAGTGATTATTAATTTATTAATTCTTTCCTTTATTACCAAAAATGTATTGAGTATCTACCATGGGCTGAGTATAGAACGGGAGAGGATTCGTTTTAACTCATAGCAACATATTTTTATGAGACACACTCTCAGGACCCAGGGAAAGTGGATTAATAATAGATAGTTCTTTTTCCCACTAAAACATGTTACCACATAAAACAAGGGATCACTGTGTACTTTCGCAATCTCCTCCTAGTTTATTATTTCAATATTTCAAGACTGTTATAGCACATTTCCTTATTTATCTCCATAACTCTTTCAATTTCTAGGTTTCAGTAGTTGGCAGGTATATTTTGGCACTTCTCAATGGATATTCTTATACACCTTCCAGCAGGAACAACTTCAAAGAATTAGCCTATTTACTGTTACTGATTATGCAACACATCATTTGACAGCCATGACACTACTTCCTAGAATTATAAAAACACAATGTCTTTACCTGGCAATTGGTGGCAGAAGTAAAAACTAACTTCTTAAGAAAATAGTATATGATAAATTTTAAAACAATTAAATTATTTTATATCAAATACTGTCTAAATATGTTTTTGCCATTCCAGAGGTTATAGTGAAAAAGAATATTTGGGGGAATAATAAAGTGACTTAATGTTAGGTTCCTAGTTTCAATGAGGTCAAATTCCTGGTAAGGTAAAATTCTTGGCAAATCACCAAATGTATAAATTCTGATAAGAATTTCTAATCAAACACAGAGGTCAAAAGGCAAAGAGTAGCATTATCTGCTGAAAAGGACTTAACTTTACTAACTAAGAAGTTAATTTAGAATTTCTTGCTGATCTTTCATCCAAATTTTAGAAAATTAAATGGAACATTGAAAATGTGATTTTTCTTTTAGGACCTTTACATCTTCCCTCTTTCCCTCACTTTCTTTACAATCAAAGTCCTTCAAATAATACTCTATACCTTTTTCATCCACTTTTCTTTCACTCATACAATTTGGCATATAGGATAAGCTGCATAACATATTCAAAAACTGTAATGATTTCACACACACACACTCACACACACACACACACACTCACACACACACACACTCACACACACACACACAGAGCGAGCATATTTCTAGTCTACACAGTCTACTGACATCCCAGTGGCTCTCCAAAGTAGCTGTCCAAAGTATCTCCCTTCCAAACAATGATACCGATGAAAAGTGGTGGACTCTCCGCCAGATGTGTTCAAATGACAAATTCCTGAAACACTGGGGCTTCAAAGAGAAAAACAGCTTATTGCTGGGAGTTAAGCAGGAGATTAGACAACTTATTGGCCTTTCTCCCTGGGAAAACTGCTATTGCATGCTATGGGCTATGTTTACCAGGAAAACATCAGCAGCACCACAGCAACAGCAGAGGTAAATAATGGGGGGATGGACAAGAGTTAAGGGAAGCTTAGATTTCATATTTGGTGAGGGTGTGTTTATTGGTTTTCTTTCTCTTGGGAACAATGAAATTATCTAAAATTGAGAGCGTTGATAGACCGTGGACTTTGGGCATTATACGTCATGCCTAGTGAATGCAGGTAGTTGATGGATGCACTGACTGAAAAGTAGATTGGTGAATGATGGTGGATACATATGATCGAGTACTGAGCTGCTACAAAAAGAATGAAGTCATGAGGCATGCAACATTGTGAATGAACCTGTGGGACATTTGGTGAGGCAAAATAAGCCAGAAATGAAAGAACAATTATTGTATGGTCTCCTTTAGAAAATACTTATAAGAAAACAGGGACCTAGATTGTAAGCTCTTATAGCAGACCCATTTAGTCTGGAGTGGTAATTGTTATTTCTGGATTTTGGGAAGCTGTTTTATATGTCTATAACCTGGTATTTAGAGATAAGAATGAAGCCAATCACGTAGGAATGAAAGTAATTCAGAACACAGGGCTATGAAAAACATTGTCTATACTTTAGAACCTCACCTACTCTTTGAGACCAAAGGAAGAAAGGCTTATTTCATCTGGAACCTAAATTTTCTGTAGCATATATTCTAGATCAGCCTACCTGTATAGTTCATTTAAACAATTGAAACACAGGGAGCCCAGTATAAGAATGATGTCCTTTAATCCTGTATCATTTAATATAATGCCTGGATACATCCTAGAATATATTAGGCAGATAATCAAAAAGTATTGGCAAAGTTCCTTGAAGTATGGGAGAAAAAAATATGTAATTATTAAACTTTACCATCAGGGAATGCCCTGATATTGTGTCAAATATTAAGGACACCCAAATCAATAGGCCAAGCCTTGATCTTGAGACTTACTCTTGTGAAGCTTATGAAGGTAGTGGAGAAGCTTAGCCTACCTATAGGTATGCCTAAGAGTTATTTCTTGAGGACCTCTTTTGTTGCTCAGATGTGGCCTCAGTCTCTATAAGTACAACTCAGCAAGTGAAATCATTGCCCTACCCCCTACATGGGATATGACATGCAAGGGTGAAAATCTCCCTGGCAGCATGGGAGATGACTCCCAGGGATGAGCCTGGCCCTGGCACCTTGGGGTCAACAATTCCATCCTGACCAAAAAGGGGAAAAGAAGTATAACTAATAAAATATCAGTGGTTGGGAGAGTTCAAATAAAGTCGAGAGGCTACTCTGGAGGTCATTCTTATGCAAGCTTCAGTCAGACCTCGCTACCTATCATAACTTGCTACACCTAAACCAAAACTATTCCAATCAATCCTAAAGAATTCATAGGGCAATTTATAAGATTCTCCAAAGGTTCCATGCACTAGGGTAACTTTCCAGAAATCTGCAACCTCCCGATGGGTCCCTGGACCAGATAAGGCCTGAAACCTAGAGGGCTCAGCCTCTCCAGAAAATCAGCTAGTTTCATCTCCCTACCCCATATTATCAACAGCCCCTTCCAACATGAAAAAGTTAGAATGGGGATAGCCCAAAGACCCCTAAAGAGTGGGATAGAAAGATCAAAGGTGTTGATGGAATTACATAGAGAAGGTAATTTTTGACAAATGAATGTGATTGCTCAATCTTAATTTGATATTTCTTTTAGTCTCCAGTATCTTAGAGCAGCTAGAAGTAAAACCTAAAACTGGAATTGTAGCCCATACCAAACTCTGAAATCTGTTCTACAACTAATTGCTGTGCTGTGCTCTGAAATGTACTGCTTTTTTGCGTATATGTTATTTTTTCATTAAAAAAAAATTTGATGGTGATGATAAAAAAATAATAATTCCTTCTACTGTCCTATATGCTAGAGCAGCTAGCAGGAAAAATCTAGGAGGATGGTATGGTAGCCCATGACAAACTCTGGGATCTGTCCTGTAACTACTTATTGAAGATTGCTTTGAAAACTATTACTTTTTTCTTTCTTTGCTTAGTATGTACATTATATTATACAATTTTTAAAAAAGTTAAAACAAAAAAAAAGTCTCCCTGAACTGCAGTAATTCTAATCATTTCATAGTTTCAAAAGATAAGCAGTTTATAGGATAATGAAAACAATGGCTTGAGATGAGGAGGTTAGAGATGATCTAATTATTGAACATGCACAGACAATACATGCTGTGCTGGTTTGAATCTGTGGACCCCAGAAAAGTCATGTCCTTTAATCCTCATTCAGTATTGCTGGGTGGGGAGCATTTTGAATGTTCCCATGGAGATGTGATCCACCCAACTGTGGGTGGTAACTTTGGATTAGATGATTTCCATGGAGATGTGTCTCCACTCATTGAAGATGGAATTGCTTACTGGAATCCTGTAAAAGAGGAAACATGTTGGAGATAGTCCCCTTTTGTAGAGCCACGAGAAAGCCAGCAGATGCTGCCATGTTCACCATGTGCCCTTCCAGCTGAGAGAGAAATGTTGAACATCATCGGCCTTCTTGAACCAAGGTTTCTTTCCCTGGATGCTTTAAATTGAACTGTAAACTTGCAACTTATTAAATTCCCCTTTCTAAAAGCCATTCTGTTTCTGGTATATTGCATTCAGGCAGCTAGCAAACTAGAACACATGCTTAGTCACAGAATGTAGTAAGAAAATGGCAGTCTTCATATGATGATGGAAATGAGTTTTAGTATTGTAATGAGGTACAGTTCCATTATAGATTAGAGTTGAAACTACTGTGCATGTCAGGCAGGCCAATTTTGGTTAGATACAGATGAGTCTAGCAAGATCATTTTGGAATTGGGGTAAGTTCATTCTAAGTTGATTCAGGTCCCTTCATAAATAAACATCAGTGGCTGTCGTTAGTGATCATAAGACTCTAGAGTTGAAAAGCAGGATAAGGGAGTACAACTGGGTGTCAGTCACAAGGTTTATACAATCACACGATAAAGGCTATATTGTTATACAATTTTTGCCTGATTCATCTTCCCACGTTCTGTTCTTTTCACAGATATCTTTCTCCGTGAGGCCTGACCACTTCTAGGAATTTGCTCTTTGCTCAGCCAGCCACTGCCCTTAGTCTAACCCTACTTCACAATAATTATCAGAGATTGAGGCAGCTGGATTATAGATTAGAAATTTCAAGTACTTTCCTCTGTCTATTCTAATAGTACCAAAAAGTTAAAAAAAAAATCTATATGATGATTCAGTAATCATAAACATTAGTTAAATCCCGACTTTTTGGTTACACTATGTATCGGGGATCTAGATTGGTTCTATTTTGTGGCTCCAGAATCTCAATATAGAACCACCACAATCACAGTGGTTGAAAAAGAATGAACTGGAGATCAGGTATTGGATTATCATTGTCTCCTACTAGAAATGACACCTGGAAGTTACTTCTGTACGTGATTCATTTGTCATAACTAATCAAGTGGCCTTCCTTATTTGTGAGAAGTCTGGGAAGTGCAGTGTTCTATACATTCAGGAAGGAGAAGAGAACGGACATCATGGAGCTTTAGTAATGTTCAAACATTCTGTTTTATTGAAACACCTTCTTAATTTTAAAATATAATAATACTTCCCTAAAGCCTTATATTTACTAATTTTACTATCATTTTTCCTTCTGCATTTATAATTTATGTTCCAAAATTTGGGTACACATACAACTCCTTTTCAAACCTTGGTCGACGTTACTGACATCTTTTAAAACTTTTTTAGGATGCATGGACTGGGAATTGAAACTGGGTCTCCTGCATGGCAGGCAAGCATCCTACCACTGAACCGCCCATGTACCTTCATACAGGCATCTTTATAAAAAACACAATTTTAAAATGTTACCATTGCCTCTGTGTTCTGCAATTCAAGGAATTCATATAGACTCCTTTTCTGACTCCACATTCCGAATCTACAGTCTTTGCATCTCTGGTTTCTGTAGAGAACTAAAGCTATTTATCCCCACCCTCCCCAAACTTGGGGCACTAAAAACAGAACCATACTTTACTGTCTTCATTAGCATTATTTTACTTTCCCAAGAGACCCTTGCCCAGGCAAATGATTCAATTGTTCATTAAAGGAACTTACTAAAAGATCCATCAACTTTTCAATGGAAAGTATCAACAACTTGAGGCCTAAGATTCTTTGAATCCCTAACCTTAAGAAGCTTACCTTGCTGTTTCACCAATCCTGGACTTTGGTAAGTGATTGATTCCAATCTTAATCCAGTCCCTGCATTAAAAGACCTGCTTTAAAACAAACTTCCTATGGTCAATAAGTTCTGATGTTCTGAAAATGTCAGAGATCTGTGGAAGTGATACTTTTGCAATAAGTTTAGCTTTGCCTTACCACTTATTTGTACTGGTAACGCTTTTAGCTGTTTTCTGCTTCTTTGAATAATTCAGACTGAAGCTTTGTTTAGAATATCTTCTAGCTTTCAAAATTTTATTTTTTTTTCCCTTGAACTCCATCTTTTATTATCATCTTTGTCTCCACACATTGTAAACCCAGGGTCCGTCTACTCCAGTGCCCTCATTTACAAATGTGGATCCCAGAATCCCAGCTTGAATTTGTCTCCCCAGATAGCTGCTTTTCCAAGAAAATAAGATAGAGAATTTATTTGCATCAATGATCCCACTTTTCTTCAAGTTACTGTAATGGCTTGAATAGTGACCCTAAAAATTCACGCCCAACTGGAACATCAGATGTGACTGTGTTCAGAAATAGAGTCTTTGCAGATGGTTAAAGCTCAAGATGTGCTCTGATTGGATTAGGGTGAGCCTAAATCCAATGACAGGTGTCAACAGAAGAAAAAGAGATAACAAACACAGACACAGAGCAGAAATACAGAAGCCATGTGAAGACAGAGGCAGAGATTGGAGGGATGCAGCTATAAGCCAAGGAATGCCAAGAATTGCCAGAAACTCCCAGAAGCTAGAAAGAGACAAAGACAGTTTCTTCCCTAGCATCATAAGGGGGTGCATTGCTCTGTCAACATATTTACTTTGGTCTTCTTGCCTGCAGAACTGTGAGAATAAATTTCTGTTGTTTTAAGCCACCAGATTTGGGATAATTAGTTACAGCAGTCCTAGGAAACTAATAAAGATTTTACCTAAATTTGGAAACTTGATATGATCTTTCATTCTTTGCTCTCTCTTTTCTACTCCCAACCCCTCTTTGCTTCCATGGCAAAAATATTTACCAAGTCATATAAATTTTACTTCCTAGTAGTCTTCTTACGTTGGTCTCTGCTGTACAATCCAGTCCCATTAACTCTGCCAAATCAAATCACAATATTGCTCTTATCATGTAAATACAAATTTCAAATTCTTCCCATGGTACACCGATGCATATAAATTAACTACAAATCATTCATCTTGACATTCAAGACCCTTGAATGACTGAGTAATATTTCCAAATACTGTATTCTAATCCAGGTTCCAATTATTTTGTTTCCCTTGTGAGTATTCTCTACCTTTTTACAATTTGCAGCAATGTTATCTTCCTGTTAAGTTCTTTATGATACTTCTGAAGCAGGGAGAGAGGAGAGAGAAAATATTGTGAAGGAGCTTATGTTGGTTTGAAAGGATAATGCACCCTAGAAAAGCCATGCTTTAATTCTAATCCAATTTTGTGGAGGCAGCCACTTCTTTTAAACTCTATCCAGTACTGTATGCTAGAAACTTAATTAGATTTTCTCCTTGGAGATGCAAACCCACCATTTTAGGTAGGTCTTGATTAGTTTACTGGAATCCTTTAAAAGAGGAAACATAGGGTGGGCCATGATGGCTCAGCAGGCAGAGTTCTTGCCCGCCATGCCAGAGACTTGGGTTCGATTTCCGACGCCTACCCATGAAAAAAAAAAAATCTATGAGCTAGTAAAAGAGGAAACATTTTAGAGAGAGTCCCTTTTCAGAGCCACAAGAACTACAAGAGCCCACGTGGTCAGAGACCTTCAGAGATTAAGAAGGAAAACACCCCGGGGGTGGGGAGCTTCATGAAACAACAAGCCTAGAAACCTAGAGAGTAAGCTAGCAGGCATCACCATGTTCACCATGTGCCTTTCCAGTTGGGAGAGAAACTCTGAACTTCATTGGCCTTTCTTGAGTGAAAGTAACCTCTCACCTTAATTTGGACATTCTTATAGACAAGCTTTAATTGGGACATTTTCATGGCCTTAAAACCGTAAACTTGCAACTTAATAAATTCCCCCTTTTAAAAGCCATTCTATTTCTGGTATATCGCATTCCAGCTGTTTGCAAACTAGAACAAAACCCTTGAGCAAGGATGGTTAATCAAGGTTAGGAGGGCCTGTTCTGCACAAACACCCTGCCTGGGGCTACCCATCTACTGACAACACCCCTAGGTGGCTGATCCACCCAAATGTACTATCTAGTACTAGGTACTGCCCTGAGGAGAGGAGAGTGTAGGGAGAAGACCCTGGGACAAGGAAGCAGGACAGAAACGTAGGTAAAGCTAAGCAATAAAAGCAGATGGCCATGCCAGAGATCCAGGTTCAATTCCTGGTGCTCGTCCATGCAAAAAAAAGCAGATGGCCTTACAGTTCTCTGACCTCTTGCCTCTCACCTCTCTTTTCTTCCAAGAGTGTCCACATGTTCTTTCACATGCATTCCTAATAAATGTTCTACCTGCTTTCTATGCTGTGCTGTGCCCTTGAATCCTTTCTCACAGCATGGCCAAGAACCTGGAAACTACCTCCAGCAACACTTCCAACCTTAAATGTTAGTTCAGTTTTAAAAATCAAGTAACTTACTTGTTTGCCCTTAAATATTTTGCATTTTAAATTCTTTATATATGACCTCCTCTTGCTTTGTTCACTAAAATATCATTTCTCTGCAATCAGGATCTATACTTTTAATAACTCTTACTTGTCATGCATATAGTAGGCTTGTAAATTAAGTTGATGAAATTGAATAAACTTGAATTTGTTAACTGTTTTCCTTAAGTTTGCTAAGTTTAATAATCTCAGTGTTTATTGGGAGATTCTATTCATCCTTGTAATAAGTGAAAACTCTTTTTAAAATATATATCACAGTTTTATGCATATACTGGTATTAGGTTTTATATTTATCAGTATCCACAGCAAGAGAAGTGAAGGGAGAAATCTGTGCTTCAGTGGAAAACTATTAATTGCCTAGTCTCTAGAGGACACCCTGACTCCAATTCTTAGAAGGCATTTTGAAACTGCAAAGTGTAGATAACTGGTATCCATGCAAAATGTTTGTCTATATACATCCAGCTTCTGTCCAGTCCAGTAGAGGTTCAAATTGAAATATGGAAAAAACAGTTTTGCTTCCATTTGCACATTTATTTCAGTATTTCTGTTCAATAAATGTGTCCCTTTGGATTTTCTTTTGATAAATTGTAACATCTGTTTGATTTTCCTGTTAATGAGTTTAATGGAACCTTTGGCATGTATTCATTTTTATATGTGTATGGGAGTCATGAATTCACCCTTTTTTGAAAATTTTTAATGAAGTGAATCTCTTGCTTCATTATTCCTGATATAAATTCTGACTACTATTTTATAAGTAAGGCATTGAAAATAATAGAAACAAGAGAAGGGTCACAAAAATAATAAGGAAATTTCAAAATATGCTATGAAAGGAACAACTGAAAAATGTGAAACTTTAGTTAGAGTACGTAATGTAAAAAGGAAATGAAAAAGGTTTTAAAAAATTTAAAGGGCTACTCTGTGCAAAAGGGACTGGATGGATTTTATAAGTTTTCATGTAATAAATATGGAAAACTGGATACATTTACAGATGTAAATTTTGACACAATGTAAGATCAAATTTTCTAATAATTAGAATTGTACAAAAGTGATGTGGTCAACTTTTGGTTGTAGAGATTTTTGTGTGTGTGTTTAGGGATATCCTAGCAGAATCTGAAGAAAATCTTGTTAGTGTTCTTTTACTATTGATTAAATTATCAGCTATAGAATTGAACTAAATGCCCTGTGGAGGATTTCAACCCAGGATTACCAATTTCATGATTCATTTAGATCCTGGGTGTGTATATAAAGCTCTAGGAGCACTAACACTATCCTGAAAATGCTCTTGGAAAGTTACCCTAACTCATCTGTTGTGGAGTAAGATGTGAAAATGAGACATTTTCTATTGTCTGGGAGTTTGTAGTCGGTCCCTGAAACTGAGACATATTCATGCTAAGAACCTTTGAGGTGGGTAATTTAAGAGGGTGACTACTGAAGAAATGGGTGCTTGCCGGTTTGCCAGAAACAAAACAAATATCCTTCCACCTAGCTGGGTGTGTGTTCAGTACAGAAGCTCAGACTTGCCCTCTGAACACAGTGACAAAGTTCTTGGGTGTTAGTTCCCTGGAAGTTCGAGGGTGAGTGGCTGGTTGAAGCACTGTTGACTGACTCTTCTCTGGAAGAGTCAAAGTCCAGGATTATAGTTGCTTGAAAGTTACAAGAAAAATGGAGGATTGCTGCGGGAGTGGCCAGTCCTTAAAGAACTGGGTGAGGATATGTAGTGTAAAACTTCCCAAAGCCTGAGGCAATAGCTTGGAAGGTAGCCAGGTGTGAGTCATCGAGAAAGAACCCAACACCAGCAGATTGTTCCCTCTCTGTATACCACTGGGGCAAGTGTTGAGGGACTCGTGTAAAGGGAGGTGTGAGCCAGAAAGTACATTGCTTGAATTAAGAAACAATACTGTGTTTCTTTGTTTGGGATGTGTGTGTGTGGTGAGGGAGAGATCAAAAGGGGAGTTCCCAAAACTAATATGAGAGAAACATTACTTGGGCATTTGCCATGACAGAAGATCCATATTCCATATTGTAAGAGCATTAGCCCCGTAAGAACTTGTCTCTGCCCACTCATCTCTCCACCCTTTCTTCTACTCAGAAGAGCCAAGGAGGGAGAAGCAGCAAGGTAAGAGAAGGGATAGTGGAGGAGCAAATTGGGGAAACAGTGAGACATCCTACTACCCACATACTAAATTGCAGAATTCATGGGCTTAGTCTGAATCGGGACAGGGAGGAGCTGTGAGAAAATTTATGACATTAAATTGAAGCACAATTTTAATAACAAAAAGTTAGTTAGCCTAGAAGGTTGTGGCCTTTGCTTGGTATTATGATGCAGAAGCAGAGAAAGGAAACCCGGAGGTCAGGTTTGTGGAGCTGAGGTTGGGGGAGAAAGTTGTTTCTTGTTTGCACCTCCACAAGTACAGCTAAGTTAATGAACCTGCTTCAGTTGTCACAGCAAACCACTCTATCAAACAGAAGCTCCTATTTCCCAGTCACACTTGACAGGTGTGTGTGCATCTGTGATACAATGCCTCATTTTACGACTTGAATTTTGTATCCTTCATATTGAGCATGCCCCCGGCAAAAGAAAATGTTCAAGTCGTAATTCATGTTCCTGTTGGTATGAACTCATTGGTGAATAGGACCTTTGATGATGTTATAATTAGTTATGGTGCAGACTCATTTGTGTATAGGACCTTCAAAGATTCTATTTAGATGAGACCAGATTGAATCAGGGTGGGTATTAAACCATGGGGCTAAAGTCTTTATAAACACAGGAAATTCAGTCAGTGGAAGCCCGAAGTCAGTAGAAGCTTGATGCAAAAGCCACAGGAGGGTAAGGAGACAGATCACCCTGTGACTGAGACAGAGATTGATGCCAGCAAGTCATCACTAGAAAGCTATAAACTTTGGTGGAGAAGGTGTGACCTGTCAATACCTTGATTTTGGACTTCTAACTTCAAAACAGTCAGCCAATAAATTCATGTTGTTTAAACCAATTTTGTGGGATTTGTCACGGCAGGCCCGGCAAACCAAGACACTTCATTTAACACATAATTCGCAGATTTAAAGTGTTGAAGACATTCTTTTTCATGGATCCTGCTAGGACATGGAAATTTTCCCTCTTTTCTGTCTCTGCCCTTTGAAATAGAAAGTGTAATACATTTTGGACATTAGTTGTTTAAGAACATCAGTTTAACTCATACATAGATGTCTGTAGCTGGCAGGGTCTTTCTCCTCCCCAACCTCACCCTCTACCAATTTCACCCCACTGTCTATCCTTCCAGCCTGATACAACAGAGGGAGGAAGGGGAATGCTAAGATTATAAAAGGGATATTTTAGAAGATAAACTAAAGGTGGAGGAAGAGACAGACACTTGTATAGTATAACACTGGAACCAGATATTCTAGCTGAAGTCAAATTTGCATTTAAGATCTGGTTTTCTTTTATATAATCCATTTGTAGGCAGGATCATTTTGAAGGCCTTTGCCCTAACTCCTGGGGAAATTAGAGGAAGAGAGAAGGTGGGGTGAGAATGGCTTCAAATAATCTGGGGGATAAATAGGGAAAGAGATTGAAAGGAGGGTCTGGGAAGGACTCACTGTTATACTCCTAGAACTGACTCTCCCATGTTTGAAACAGAGCCAGGGACAATGTGGAAAGAAATTGGAGCTACTCAAAAACCTCCAGCTATCTTTGGACTCTGTATGGGCCAAATTATCTACCTTTTGCCCTTGCTGACCCCATTCTAATCCAGTCTCCACACTTCGCTGGGAGTGTCATTTCTAAAGCTCTGTTCTAATCAAGCCATATTTCTTACTCTTCATTGCCTCTAGGATAAAGTCCACACTCTTGAGTAGGCCTAGAAACCCTGCTTGCCTCCCAGCCTTTGTGTTAATCAGTTCCCTTCCTTAGTCCTTGTCTCAATTTGCCAAGCTGCTGTCACGAATACCATGTGGTGGTTTGGCTTAAACAGTGGGAATATATTGGCTCAGGAGTTTCAAAGCCCCGAAGTCCAAATCAAGATGTTGTCAGAAAGGCTTGCTTCTTCCTGGGCCCTCGGCATTCTGGCTGGCTGGCAATCCTTGGGTTCCTTAGCTATCCTATTACATGGTTGTGTCCTCTCCTTTCTTTTCTGGGCCCTAATGACTTCCAGCTTCTGGGTCCTCCCCATAACTTTCTCTCACTATTTGTGAATTTTTTTCTGCTTATGAAAGACTTCTGTAATCTGGAATAAGACCCAACCTCATTCAGTTGGGCCACAGCTTAGTATCTTCAAAAGATCTTCTTTATAATGGGTTCATACCCACAGGAATGTAAGGTAAGACCAAGAACATGTCTAAATTGGAGTAAATAGCTCAAGTTATCACAGTCCTTAAGAGCCACTAATGCCTCATGTATTTCCTTTAATTCCTTCAATAAGCCACGTTCTCTCTTTCCTCCAGGTCTCAACATCATATCCTTGATTGGAATTCCTGATTAGAATTTTCCCTATTCCATATTTACCTGAATATTTCCTATATATTCTTACTATCTTTACTGAGAATTAACAACTTCTGGGAAAATCTACCTTGCACTGAGTCCCCAATCTGGTTTAAGTTTCCTTTCTATATTGTACCGACACCTGCTCTTTACCTTTTATAGTACTTAGTGCTTTGTGTTACAGTGGCCGGAGCACACGCCCATCTCCTCCACCTAGACCTTGGCTGTAAAAAGGTCAAGGATCTTGTCTCCCATTTTAATAAGTTGATTCTTTGTATCTAGCACATGCCTGGCACCATCAGTGAATGGTTGAATATTAAGGTTTACCAGATATTCAAAGAACATTTGATTGTTGAAGTAAAATCAAGAATTGAGGTTCTTGCCTTCTGATAACAAAAACAGAACCAAAGGGTCAGTTTTCCAATAGCCAATCTGCAATTCTAGAGTGTGATCTTAAAATTCATTTGAAGAGATAGAAGAAATTTCATCTGTGTTCCTATAGTTTATATTTTTCTTTTACAGAACTTCTACGTGTTATTCTAAAAATGAAGTTATGGATCTGTTCCCTCACTAAACTGTCAGCACATAAAAGATGCTAAACATATTTTCTTCATTTTGGTATTCTGAGAATTTTGCACAGAGCAGGAACTTAATAAGTGTTTGCTGATGTTTAATGGAAACTCTTACGTAGAATAATCAGAAAATATGATCCCTCTAGTGGCTAATATACATCAGTACATAAAAAAAAACTTCAGTTATTAACCCACTACTCACCAAAATATATGAAGTGTAAAATATATTTTGGTCTTTTAATCTTACACAGTTTTAACAAGAGCACCTGATGTTTTATTAATGGAAAGGGAAAGATGTGGAAAATTGATTATTAGTAATACATTAAAAATATGAATTCATACTGTACTAATATGTATTGATCTTATACCATATACTTTATTAACAATAATAGTTCCTTAACTAGCACTTAAAGAAAGTATTTGCAGTTGTTCTGAGGGTATGTTAGTGTATATTTTAATATACAATATGCTTATGATAAAAATTAAATAATTTTATTGTTTTTCCTAGGTTGTCATGCATCTGGTAACAAGAAACATGATAGCTAATGATACACATTTCCAATTTGGAATCTATTTGATTTTGAATGCATTCATGGATTTGGTCTTGACTTGATGCCATTAGCTTCCAAGGAAACATTTTTAATCTTCTCCTGTTCATGTGAGTAGAGCCTATCAGTTGTGGAAAAATTGTTATTCGATCAAAAACATTTTTGGCCTCTGGTACACAGGTGGTTCAGTGGTAGAATGTTCACCTTCCATGCGGGAGACCTGGGTTCGATTCCTGGCCCATGAACGCACCCAGATGGGGAAAAAAAACCAAAACATTTTTGGCACTTTTTGCATTGGCCATATCAAGATGCAGGGTAATAAAAATGAGTGGTTCCAATTTGCATGCTTGTTAGATGTTGTACCTTCGAGAAGTGCTGCTCTGGTAGTTTCATGATGTAACAATAATCGATGTCTTCATTTATGCTTCTGATATTTGTACATCCACAGATTAATATTATTGCTTTATTAGAAAAATTTATTCATAAATATATTGTTATAGTCAAAGGATCTTTGGGATGTCAGATACTTAGCACTGTACAATAGAATAATAATCATCAATGAAAAGGAACAAACTATGCTACACACTACAACATTGATGGATCTCAGAATTATCATGCTGATTAAATTAAGTCATAAACAGAAGACAAAACTGTATAATTCCATTTACATGAAATTCTAGAAAATGTAAACTAGTCAATACTGTCAAAAAAGTAAGTCATTTATTGTCTGGGGGTGTGGGGGTAAAGGAAGGTATAGACTACGGAGTGGCCTGAGGAAATTTTGGGGGGCGATGGAAATGTTCTGTATCACAGGTATATCTATCTGATAAAGCTCATCAAATTGTACACTTAAAATGCATGCATTTTCTGACATATAATTTATAGATCAAGAAACTTTTGTAATAAAAAAATCTCCAATTCATTCTACAACTCATTCCAGTCTAATTTCTGTCATTATCTAACCACTAAAATTGCTTTTGTCAAGGTCACCAATAACTTCCATGTCTCCAAATCCAAATCTTTTCTGTTTCCACTATACTCCATTTATTAGCTGGATTCCATACCTCTGGCCACTGGAGATACATTCTCTTTTCTTACAGGACAGTTGCAAAAATAATATAAAACTCATACTGAAAACTCCAGTATGCCTCTACCTAGATACCCAGATCCACCAAATTTTGCCACATTTGCCATATCATTCTACCCTTCTCTCTCTCTCTCTATATATATATGCATATATATTTTTTCTAAACATTTGAGAGTTTAAACATCATGATCTTTGGATACTTAATACTTCTGAAACAATCTTGTTTTTTTTGCAACTCACATAGTTGGCTCTACTTAGCCCCCTTATCTCATCTCCCTCCTTATTGTTTAGGTTTGCTAAAGTTGCCTAAATGCAATGTACCAGAAATGGATTGGCTTTTACAAAGGGGACTTATTAGGTTACAAATTTACAGTTCAAAGGCCATGAAAATATAAACATTAAGGAGTTAACAAGAGGATACCTTCCTTCAAGAGAGGCAGATTGTGTCCGGGGTTTCTCTGTCACATGGAAAGGTACATGACAATGTTTGCTGCTGTTCTCTCCTGAGTTGGTTTCCAAAATGGCTCTCTCAGCTCCTCTGGGTCCTTCTGCTTCTGTTGGGGCATTTTCCTACTTCAAGCATCTGTCACTTGGTTTCATCTCTCTGCTATCTGTGATGGCTCTGAGTTCTCACCATGTTCTCTGCCTTTTATTCTCTTCGTATAGGACTCCAGTAAAAGGATTAAGACCCACCTTCAATTGGATGGGTCACATCTCCTTGGAAACAACCTAATCAAAAGGTCTCACCCACAATAAGTCTGTACCCACAAGACTGGGTTAGAAGAACATGGATTTTCTGAGGTGAATAACAATTTCAAACCAGCACACTTATCTTGGGCCTTTGTCTATTTACCATCAACTCCCTCTCTTATCTCCTGTGGCCTAGTATAGGTTGGATAATTATAGTTAAAATTAGTTGAATAAAGGAGTAAATGATGGAATGAAAATGCAAGATTAAAAGATTAAAACATCTACCAATGAAATATTAAGATTCATAGTCTGAAAAAATCAATGTCTTTCAAAGATATTAATAAAGGCACTTTAAATCAAGTGCATACTATAAAATAAATTTATGTCTCTTTTCCCTCATTCTAAAAATGATTTTGGTCTGCATACTCAAAATGAATATCATTACCCCAATTCCTCTTGATGACTTCTATATTATAGGTGATGGTAAACATCAAATAAGTGGCAGAGCTATGATTTGAGCCAGATCTGGTTATCTCTAGCAATACATACTTGATAACTATTTGAGTATGGATAGAAGAAAACAAAAGTTGTGGCATAGTGTCCTTAAAAATTCAGTTTATCTGTGCTATTAAATTGGCTAGGACTTTTTTAAGAAGGAAGATAGGAAATATGGGACTTAAAATAATTTTTAAATTTTGATATCTGATTCTCAACATTTCTAAGGAAGGTCTGGAGTGATATTTTAAATTTATGCATACATGGCAGTTGCTCTCCTTATAAAATATGCCTGAGTTACCATAGTAACAATTGTAGCGTCTCTTCTATGTGCTTCCTGGTGTTTTCAATGTGAATAACAGTACAAAATTAAAGTCATAGAAAGACAAAGAGCAAGCCCATAGAAGAATATCATGAGACAAGTTTCAATAGCTATAGTGTTCTTTATTTACTTTTAAATCTAGAAAACATTAATATTCATAATTACATCATCAAATAATAATAAAGGAATCGTTTCCTTTATATCTAGAAAGTATTAATGCAAATATAATTTGCATTTGTATAGAAGAATAGACAGAGCCATCAATCAATATCTACTTACACTTCTCTGTGGAGTTCAAACAACTTGGTACAACTTTCCCAGTCTTGCTACGACAAAACCACCAGCGTAGGCCAAAACAGAAATTGGCCACTGACATTTTGTCATTCGTATTTACATATAAAGATAATGTCTAAAGGCCAATGAACGCCTCCATTGAAATCCTTGAATAAATGCTTGAAGGAAAAAAAAATATTTGAAGAATAATTTAGATAATAGATTTTTTTTTTACCAAAATGGGCATTTTAACTATAAGATCTTTATCTTTTTCCCTTGAGAGCTTCCTTCCTTCTTTCTTTCTTAGATTCCACATACTTTTCCTCTCCCTTGCATAATGTTTTCTTTGTTTTAAACACTTTTTAATCTTTTAAAATAATCTATACTTTGCCTCTGGCCAGGAATGTCTCTAAGACCCAGGTAGGATGTTTTTTAAGAAATAATGAATGCTTTGATGGGATGTCCAGCTAAGAGGATGCTCTCTCAACTAAAGTTGACTTCCTTCAAAGAAAAAAGATTATTTAAGAAGCAATTTCCTCCTCACAAGAAAGAATATGAAAGTAGGCATATTTCTGACAGAAAATAAAAGAATTGGATATTGAATCAGAAAATGTTAGCAATGGAAAGAATCTTGCAATCAAGACTGAACTTATATTTTTGCAGCTATGGAAACTAAGGGTCAGAAAATTTATTTTTTTACTTTAGTTCAAGTTATATATCTTATTTGTGGAACACAAAATTTCTGATTGTGAGCACTGTCTACTATACCATCATGTCCTACAGTAAACATCCTGGACAACAATTGATTTATTTGAAAACACTTGAAAGATGTTCAAAAATAAAGTACTAACGAAGACTCATTTCTAGTTTCAGAAATATGTGGTTCCTTTCTCCTATGAAGTTTGTATGTGATCAGTTTCATGAGGGACATTTAAATGATGCAGGGCTTGAAAACTCCATATTGTGTCCATACAAATGTGTTATTTTTATCATATGGATTTTTTAAAAATATATTAGTTAGGATAGGATAAGGAAAAAAGATAATATTGTCTTAAACAGCATTTGTATATCACACTAAATGGGATCTATTTTAATGATCCTGAAGAGCTATTAAAATTATTATATTTGATCTGAGTTTATTAAGGACTTTATTGGTATTGATTGAGCATTAATTAATTAATTAGAATAAAATCCCAGCATTTATGTGGTTTTAAGATAATCAGCTGGTGCCAGAGAACAAAAAACATAAAGTTGTATGTTTGGGCCCTTTTATAGCAGTTTCTTTAGTTTTTAGGCCATTAATTCAGAGCTGAAGTTTAAGATCTTATAGTAAAATTAATTGCCCAATGACCATGAAATGCAAAATGAATTATTGATTTAGTTTAGGTATTAATATTCACAAAGCAGCAAACACTTCATATCATGTGGTAGCTTGATGACTCTTATAATTTCCTCCACCTCTAGCAGTAGTCAAAAATTACTCTTCAAACAACTGCATGCATTCACACACATGTATATATTTTAAATACATATATATTTGTTACATGCAAACTTTAAAATATATATAAAAAAAGAAAGACTAGTGTTTGATGTCATGTTTTCAAAATATGAACAGGATATTTTCAGAGAAGTTATTTTCCAAAATGGTGACATCTTAGAGATAACACATTGACTATTAAACAGACAGAGACTTGTGAACCATCTGTTACATAAAATTTCTCTACCCAAAAGATTTAACTCTATTTAAAACTGTCAGGCAGTATGAGTATGGCCTATTTACCAGCTATTAGAAATGGCAATTTTAGAAAGAATGTACCTACAATACTCGTGAAATGATAGACATTGCTTTGCTTCCATCTTAGAAAGTGCTTAGCTGGTCTCTTTAGCACCTAAAATAAATGAAAGAGTATTCGTCATTTTCACTAAGTGTGAGTTTATCAGAGTTTCAGAGCAGCTTGACTGCTGTTTTCCATAGTTAAGTACTTTTTACAATATCCTTTACTTTGACTGAGAGCCAAGGAAGAAAATGAACTCTGTATTTTGTCAGAAATTCACTCCAATTTTGTCAGAAATAGCTGCTCTTCCTTCTATTTTTCATCCGGGAAGATTTAGCACTGGTGTATCTCCGTTTGGCTGCTTCATATTTTTGTTAATTTCACTCACCAGATAGTAAAGCCTGTGTTAAGCATGAAACTTCACACTTACAGTGTTAGATTTGGGAGTGAGGACTCGGAGAAAGCATGGTTAGTGATAAAAATACAAATAGAAAGCAAAATTTCTGCCATCAAAGAATTTATAATTAATTGGGGGGGATATCAACAAATCTAGATGTAGGGCATTAATTAATATTGAGCTGTGACGTTAGGGGTTTGTCTAGGAAAGTTTTTACAATGATAACACTCATCCTAATATCGTAGGTAGTGATAATTAAAAAAAAGAGAGAGAAGACAAGAAAAGGCTTCTTTACTTAGTCAAAAATTTATTTAATATTACCTTGATTCTAAGACTATTGATTACACAGTGCCTCTATTGAACTAATAACACCCTTTGGGGGCAAATATAGAAACAGTTGCTAAGTTTATTCTAACAGTGACTATCAGACATCTCAATTTCAAAACTGTTAAAACAGTAAAAAAAAAGTTTATCTCATAATTAATAAAATAACATAGCACAATTGCTTACATGTACTACATATTCAAAATGTGCAGGGCATTTTGCCAAAGGCTTTACACATTTTGTTTTATTTAATTCCTGCAAATTTTTAAGATATTTCCCATTATTTTCTTTTCATAGTGATTATGAGTCTAATGTTAGAAGCAGTTAACTTGTACACATTCCTCAGCTGGTAAATGACTAGATGTGAGCTTGTATCTCTGACTTCACTGCTTGGATATGATTGAGTCTATACCACTTCCAAATATTGGTCAAACACTCTCTAGGAGAGCAGTGTAATGGTAGAGTGTAGGGACCCTGGAATTTTATTACTCTAAGCTCAAAACTTAACTGTGAGGCTATAAACCAGTCATAAATTCCTAGATAAGGCAACACTTCTCCCTACCCCACCCTGTAGGTGCACATTAAAGCAAATTCCTAAACCCCATAGCAATCTGTACTAAAACCAGTCCTGCTACCTACATATCAGTAACTCCAAAGAGACATGTTACCGATTTGCAGATCCTGATGAGGCTTTGTGCCTTCCTTATTCTTGCCAATTTTCTTTCCTTGTAACCCACTGGGTGGCACCACTACTTTGAATATCCTGTGGCCGCCCAAGACCAATTCCTGGTCTGTAAGTTTCCTAAGAAACTGCCACTATTTTGCTATATGGAGTGGCTTACTTCCTTTTTTCGGTCTTAAATGCCCATTGAACTTTGGCAGAACCTATTCTGTAGGTTCGTGGCCAGACACCAGCTCTGCCATTTACCACCAGTATGGTCTTGGGAAAGTTGCATAGCCTCTTCGTATTTCATTTTCCTCCTCTATAAAATGAATAAGATGTACTTATCTCATATGTTTATTGTGATAGTGAATATATTTGAACGATATGGGGCTCATAACAAGGGTCGCCAAAAATGATTTGATAAGTGCAATACGCTAAATGCCAGGAAAAAGAAAATGAAAAGAGAAACAAAGTAGAACGTAAGTTCTCTATCAGGTTATGTGTAATTGTGGAGGGAGCATAAAGTAAAGTAGTGATGGCCAGGAAGTATGAGTATAAAAATTGTGATGTATCAGGAAACTACAAGAGGCTTACTTAACAGGTGTGTTAGTTAGATTCAGTTGTCAACTTGGCCAGGTGAGCATACCTAGTCTTGTTGCTGCGGACATAAGCCAATGGTATGTGAGCCTCATTTGTTGCTAATTACATCTGCAGTCGGTTAGGAGGCGTGTCTGCTGCAATGAGTGACGTTTGACTTAATTGGCTGGTGCTTAAATGAGAGAACACAATGTAGCACAGCTAAGCAGCTCGGCATTCCTCATCTCAGCACTTGCAGCTCAGCCCAGGCCTTTGGAGATGCAGAAAGAAGTCACCCCGGGGAAAGTTGTTGGAACCCAGGGGCCTGGAGGGAAGACCAGCAGAGACCATCCTATGCCTTCCACATAAGAAAGAACCTCAGTGGAAAGTTAGCTGCCTTTCCTCTGAAGAACCAACAAAATAAATCCCCTTTTATTAAAAGCCAATCCGTCTCTGGTGTGTTGCATTCCGGCAGCCAGCAAACTAGAACAACAGGTATAAGAGCAGGGCACATAAGGATGAGCAGATCATGCCTAGAAGTGAAGATTTTATCCTGTTGGCAAAGGGAAACTGGGTGTGAGATTAAACTGGTAATCCAAGGACTTGGATTAATTTAGGATTTGGAGAAATTTAGGATTAGACTAGATAGAGAGTAGTTAGAAGGTCTTTATGCCAGGAGTAGATAATGGGAAAAGACAGGGGTTATATGTGAAATAAAAACAGATGAAGAGGGCGGCCCATGGTAGCTCGGTAGGCAGAGTTCTTGCCTGCCATGCCAGGAACTTGGGTTTGTTTCCTGGTGCTGACCATGCAAAAAAAACAAAACAAAAACAAATGAAGACTGTCTTAACGTGCAAAGTAAGGGAGGCCTCCCTGGGGGCAGCAATCTGTATTTTTTTTTACTTTTTTATTGTGAAATATATAGACAAAAAAGCAATGCATTTCAAAGTACATTGTAACAAGTAGTTATAGATCAGATTTCAGAGTTTGGTCTGAGTTTCTGTTCTACAATTTTAGTTTTTTCTTTCTAGCTGCTCCAAGACCCTGGAGACTAGAAGAAATATGATTCAGTGATCATACTCATTTGTTAAATCCCATCTTCTCTGTTTTAACTCCTCCTTCTGCTTTGATCTTTTTTCCCAATCTTTAGGGATGTTTGGTTATACCTATTCTGATTTTTCATGTTGGAAAAAAAAGGGGTGTTGACAATATGTGATGGGGTGGCGTGGAACTGGTTGATGTTCTTGGAGAGGCTGGTTCGTCTGGGTTTCAGGATTTATCTGGCCTAGGAACCCTCTGGAGGTTGTAGGTTCTGGAAAGTAATCTTAGTGTGGGAAACTTTTGTAGGCTCTCAGAGCCCTAAGTTTTCTTTAGGGGTAACAAGAATGGTTTGGTTGAGGTTTGGCAAACTGTGGTTGTATTTCCATTTTGTCACTTCTTGGGGGCCCACGGTGAGCATTCGTGTTGCTGACACTGTTATTTTGGTAAGAGCCATGCTAATCTCAAGGTTAGTGTATCAGAAAAGCCCTTTTCCATTTAGCAATCTCACCTTCTTCAAGAAATTAGTAAGTCATTTCATTACTACTTTGTCCTTCAAAAAAGTATTCGAATACAGCTTCTGTTTTACCTTCATCACAGGTTGTCACAACAAGCAACACTTTAGTAGGTGATTTTTAAGCAAGGTTTTATTACTAGGTATAAGGGCACTAGATCTTTTTTCCTTCAAATGGCTTCAGAAGATTCATTTCTCATTTCCATATTCACTAAAAAGTGTATTCCATCTAAGATACAGTGATGTTTTCATGGACTGAAAATCTAGTTCTTTTATGCTTGAGGCACTTCCGCTTTGGTAACAAATGAAATCAGAATGATTTACACTTATGTTATTGACAAAACGATTTTAAGTTACAATTTAGAATTGTGTGGAGTTATAAACACCAAAAGCTTGATATACACCTATGTTTCATAAGTATGAAATGTATTTTTCAAGGCACTATGTACCTTTATGCCACCTGGAATGAGCAAATGAAAATGTCATGGTTAAATGTGCCAGCTCTATAGCCAATTGCCTAAATTCAAGTAGTACCTTCACTTCAATACTTTGAACTGTCCAACTTTGGGCAAGTTACAAAATCTTTCTATGGATGTTTTCTGTACTTTACAATGGAGATTCTTTACAATGGAGACTCATAGAGTTGTAGTGAATTAATTTATGAACTATTTAGTGTGCAATAGAGAATGTCTTTTGTAGAATGCTTCCTTCTGAATATTTGAATAAAAATACATTTTAAATTAAAAGAAGAAAAAAGGTGTGATGCCATGTCCACATGAAGTAAAATGGAAGTAAGGAGGCAGGCTTCCACAGGTCCCAGGAAGGCAGCAGTTGGTTCATATACAAGCCTAAGTAGATTCTGATGGATGAGAAACTTCTTTCTATTAGGAGCATTGAGAGTGCTGAATGTGAGTTTATAGAGTGATAAAGATCTTACAACAGAAATCTAGATAGAAAGAAATAAAAGGATATTATGAAGTGCTTTGAATTCTTAAGGTACTGTTCTTTACAGATACATAGTATAATAATTTGCCTCAATATATAGGAAGAATAATAGATATAATAATTACCTGGTTCTCATAATTTTCTATTTCTTTTGATGTGTGTTTTGAAGGTCACCCATGAAGTAAAAGAAAGTAAAGAACTTTTTTCCACTTGTCCCTGGCATAAAAATGGCCCCTACAATTTCTTCTCATTTAGTAAACTGCCTACTTCCTTTTGCAGAGAGCTTGGAGCTTTGGATAGAAATGAAATTTAGTTGTAGAATCAGAATTTCAGCTGAAGGCTTGAAGACTTTTGCTTGCCTGAGGGCTTAAAAATTCACTAGTTAGTTTTTATTGCTGTGCACTTTGAATCACTCCAACTAATCTAAAGTAATTTAAAAATGCCTTTGTAAAATTACCAGCGGACATGCAAAATTGCCTATCATGCAGCTTAAGAAACATGGAGAACCAAGAACTTTCCATTAGAAACATGTGCTGGGACTCATATAGGAATTGTACGAATAAGTGGTAACTTTGGTATCTAAAGTTAATCATAAAGTGACTTTTCAAAGGCAGCAACTGGGAAAACAGTGCATTTCTTCCCAGCCTTGAATCTTCGATTCAGTAGGAATCGTGAGTAGGAAAGGAAGAATGATAATTCATTCCCTTTGTCCTTAGACAAGGAGACAGGTTCTTTGAAATAACTGCCCACAGATGGTCTAGGCTAAGGAATTAGCTAGATGACTAACTTTGGCCAGGATAAACAGGATACTTATGTATCCTAAGGCTTTAGTCACCACCATTGCCTCAAGTCAAGAAGGCAGTAACAATTCTTGACTTTGGCGCAAACAATTCATTTAGGCTACCTCAGAAAGATGGCTATCTAGTGTTGTATTAATTTTTGAATATATGTGGGGAAAGTTCATCTAAATGTCCCATAGAATACCTCCAGTGAAACAAAGGGGAAGACATTTACTTATTGTGAAGCAACTCAGAGAAGAAAGCTTCAAGTAAGAATGTTTTTGACTAAAGTCTTAGGGCCTATAGGTGTCAAATTAAAAGCACAGGAGTAGGAAAGGGGAAGCCCTGGGGCCAAACTTTAACTGTACCTGTCATTAACGGTGTCACTCTGGAAAAATAAATCCACCTCTTTGCGCTTCAGGTTTTCTGCAGTAAAATGGGAAACCTTCTTCAAAGGATTTATGGGAAATGAAATGAGATATCTGTGAAAGACTCCAACAGTTCCTGGGATATGGTGCGTGCTTGGAAAAGTTGGTTTGAACATGACTAATTCTCTCTTAATATTTATTTTCCTCAATTTGCTTTTGTTTCCCTAAACAGCTTTATGAGCAGCCTGTAAGAAGGAAAACATGCGTTGCTTTTCCTTGTCATGCCACGGAGGACAGATGAGAGATTCTGAAGATGAGAAAAGACAGAAAGTGACGCAGGAAGATGAAGGAAATATAGATGCAACTGAGCTGATAAAAATAGAATCTGGGAATAGAAAATCTTGCCTTAAAATGGTGTAAGACTGTTTTAGGAAAACGGAGAACACACACTTTTATTACTATAAAGATGATAGAAAAAAGCAAGTAATTATAACCATAATAGAAAGGTGTATAAAAATCTCTTGAGCTATTTTAAACATAAACACTGGAGGATGCTTTTAATATTAGGTTATAGTTATACTATATTTGCCTTTCCACTAGCCATCAACAATTTTAAGTTCACTATTAAGTAATGGACTGAGACTAACCACGTCTTAAACAAAGGCCAGTAGTCAAGGAAAGGACAGCATTTGAAACAATGATCACAAAGCGAAAGGGTCCTTCTCCCATGACCTTTGAAATAAGAGGGTCACTCTCTGAGAAAGCACTATCTGTAGTTGTGTCTTGACCTCTTTACTATGATTTGTTACAATGGGGACAACTGCCTTCATATCTCACAAATGATTTCAAGGGAGAGAAAAATGACATCTTATTGACTTGAGGATATGGCCAAACATAGTGTTCCGTTGCTGTCCACATTTTTAGAGGATGCCCCTTGCTCTTAGGATTGTTTCACATTCCATGAGTGTGACTCTATAGAACAGCATGAGATTGACCATCTGCTCTTGACTAACAATATTATTTCCTTATTATTTATAACCCTGTTATGTACTAGAGTTATTTGTTTTTACCTTGACGCTCCCCTTGGGACTACACTCTGACTCTTCTGATGTTGTCACCAGGACACCAACAAAATATTAGAAATTAAAATGTGATCCTCATACATGGTTTATTTAGCTTTATTGACTTCCATAAAATTCCCAATACTTGTCCTATCTAGTAATTTCCAAACTCCTTTTTTCTTCCTTCTTCTTGGTTGCCAGAAGAACCTATCTTCCAAAACATTATAACAACAGATAAAATAGAACTGCTTTGGTTGGACAAGCCATAGAAAGAAGCACCTGTTTATCATCTTCCTTGTAGCCACCAAGATACTGTTGAGTTGAGGCTAAGGAACTGTTACCCTAGTGACATATTATCCCAGAAACACAGCTCAGTTGAAAAAGTACTGTCTTCATTAATAGCTCAGAGAAAGCAGCAAGGGGCTGGAGACAGAATGCAGTTCGATTTTCTCATTCTGAAGAATAAGAAACTGAGGGGGCAGAGAGGTTTTCTAGATGAGGGTTGTCCTGTTAGTGGTAAAGGCAGACTAAGTCCCTGGTCTTCCACCTCCCAGTCAAATGATCTTTTGATACAGTGGTTCAAAGGTTACCAGGGCGCCTCTTTTTTTGGAGGTTGTTTTTTAGTCACTTATTCCCTCTGGGTTCTGAGTCAGACAAACTTCTGAGAGTTTGGAAAAATCTATGCATACTCAACTGTGATCTCAAAAAGGAAACAGCAGCTTTACTTCAAGGGGAAAGACCACAGAGGGCAGCCTAAATGCCAGTGCCTGCCATCTGCCTCAACTGGCCACATACCTCTGACTCTCCACCTTGCCAAGCCCCTTCCCCAGAAGTCAAGAGTCAAAAAAAGAGCAGGGCCTTAGCAGAACTCCCTACCATCTTGACAGCAGGCAAGCCTTTCTCGGATTAGCAGTTGTTACATTGGGAAGTAAGGGTGCTTCATCCTAGAAAAAATAAAGTGTAAGAAAAATGTGTTTTATTATTTGTCAGTTGGTAAAACAAGAGTGTTAACATATCTGGGATACCCAAAGATAGCAAGAGCATTGGCTTTTCAAGATGGGGTAGTTGGAAAAAGTGGAGAGGCAAAGGTTGATTCTAAGAGAGATTACTTATCTCATTTATTTTTATATTTTGGAATTGAACAATCTTTATGCCTGCTATGGTCTTTGGGCACCTGCCTACTGATGACATCCCTATCTACAGCCATAAAAATAAATAAGAAAATATATACATACATAAATAAATAAAATGCATCTTTTTATCTATTCTGGAAACACAGTGGACATGTAGAAAGAGCCCATCTTTCTGAATTTCAGAAATTCATATTCTCTCTTCCACGGAAACACTGAAAAGTTCTATGAAAAGTCTTAAAATAATCCTGTGCATGCATATGTGTGTGTGCGTGTGTGTGTATATATTTATATATCTCAACATAGAAGAAAGAACGAGAAAGCCTATAATATTTGATTTTCTGAGGCAGAAATATGTCCCCAAAGTTCCTGTCCTCATGGGTATTAAGTGACTAGCTAAAGGGATTTTTTTCATTAAAAAAATTTAATAGTGACATCGTTCCCCCCCAAAAAAGATCATCACCTTTAGCAAGTAAGTACATTTTACATATTCTTCAACTCAGGAATTTGTCGGTGGCACTCTTCAGGCATTCAGCAGGAGTGCCACTCCTTCCTAAGGTTTAAGAAAATATGAAAACCACAAAGAATGCTCGCAATTATTTTCTCTTGGTTGGCAGAACAGATGCCTGTCCTCAGGGAAAATGCTTTAGGTCAAAACAAAGCCATATTCATTCAAAATATATTGTTTAGTAAGTGCTCAGGCTCTGGATTATATAAAATTTACTTTCTATGGAAGGATCTCATTTTTCCAGGAAAGCAAAATAGAGCAGGGAAGTAGGCAGAGGATAAGGTGTTAAAAAGAATCAACTTTGCCAAACTCAAGAGAAATGGCGGTGCAAACACAATGCAAAGAAACCAGCCAATGTGGATGTGATTTTCTTTAGGGGTCATTCATGAGGACCTGACTGGCTTTATTATAAGACCATTATCAAATCAAGTTGTAGAATACGGATGAGGTGAAACACAGAGGCGGAGTATTTTTTTTTAGATCATCTGTAACTTTTCAAACATAGCCTTTGTGCTGAAATTCCAGGGAGAATGTAAGTGATCCCAGTAAAGAAACCTGCCAATCAGAAAAAGTATTTATTTAATACACCCCCGTACCAGGTACTGTTCTAACCAATATGAAATGATACAAAATAGAGAGAAGTCATCGTTTGTACAATCTGGTGAGAGCAAATGGATTATTCTGGACATGTACACATGCACACTCTATGCATACATCACAGATCCTATGGGGATGGGCAGGAAATTCAACTATGATGACATGGAATAGCTTTATTTAGAAAAATCTTGATTAGGACACTGATAAAAATAGAAAAATTGGGCAGCAATTCTTGTTATAACAAATAGACATTAAGTGGACTCATAAAGTATGTCCTTCATGTAGTAAGCCTCATTATACTATTGGGAACAATCCTCCTCTCCTTCACAAGTCTTTGGAACATATATATGTTCAAATATGGACTTATACTGGTGTTGAATAAAACAACATGGCTTGAAACACGGATTTATACTGGTGTTGAATAAAACAACATGGCTTGTGTCCATCAAACTGTAAATTTCTTAAGGCCAAAGACTGGGTCTTATTTGCCTTTGTATGTAGCACTCTGCAGATGGCAGTGGTGGAGGATTAAAGAATGAATGAATGGGACAGGTGGGTAAAGGTTTCAAGGAGGAGCTGAGTCCAGTAGAGTTTTAAGGGTGTGGTGTGTGTGTGTGTGTGTGTTGGTGTTGGACTAGATATTCCAGGCAGGTTGTTTTGGTTGATGCAGTTGGCGTCCAAATAAAGGAAGAGGGCTTGGTATTTTCATCATGACTGAGGAAAGGTCAGCTCCTGGTTTGGTCCAATTGAAGTATGCCTCTGCCCCGATACTACTGCTTAGTGTTAAAGACCTTGTCTTGATTTCATATCTCAGCCCAAGCACACCGGGATCATTTTCAGGGGAGCTCTTCCCAGGACTCAGTAGCTGGCCTTGCAGGGCAGGTCCTGAAGAAGTGGCATTTCAGACTCCCCCCTCTGTTTCTGCAGGTGGTATTCTTCCTTCCCATCCTTTGTGGAGCCCGGCATTGGTTGCATTATTTGCGTGGACAAGCTGAACAAAGCCTGGGAAGAGGTTAGGTGCTATTTCTAATTTGCATGAGGCAGCATTTGCTTGATATTCATTTAATACTGCCCAGTCAGTATGTAAGCTTCATGAGGGCAGGGATTTTTTTTTTTTTTTTTGTCTGTTTTCACTATCGCAGCTCCAGCTTCTGGAACCGTGTCTGACACACCAGACGCTCAATAAATATCTGTTGAATGAAGGCTATCGTTATTATTATTTTGGCAGCTTGCCTTTACTTTTTGTTTCATCCATCCCTCTTCAGAGAGCTGGAAACTGGAGGGAGTCTTTGAATTCCAATTTCCCTTTCCTCCTTCAGTGTGGAAACTGTGACCAAGGCGTCCGGGGCAAAGCCATGCAGGGAGCCCCCTCGGAAATTAATGACAAGTCACGGCCACAGGGGCCAGGGAAGAAGGACAGTGGCGAAGGACAGTGGCAGTACGCTCTCTCCCACTACTTTTTTTGGTTTTTGCTGCCCCTCCCCATCGTTCCGTCCCGCCCGTTCTTTGGAGTCAGCGGCGTCGTGTGGACGGGGAACCGGGGGGCCGCCCTGGCCGCGTTCCCTGCGGGGCCGTGCGGGGGTTTCGGTCCGCAGCGAGCCCCGCGTGCACCCGTCGCCCGGCCCGGCACCTGTCGAGCGGCGCGCGGGCGGCCCGGGGAGGGAGTCGCCCCCCCACCCCGCCGCGCTGACCCCCGCCCGCCCCCGGCGCCGCCCGCGGGAGAGACGCTCAGCCTCCCCCGCCCCGTCCCCCCGCTCGGCCGCCGCGCGCTCCGCCCGGGCTCGGCCCACGGCCCCCTCCTCCCGACCGCCGCCGGCCTGGGGGAAGGCAGAGGAGGGGAGGGGACGGGCCGGATCGTTCGGGCCGCCCCGGCCTTCGGTCTCTCCCGCGCGGAGAGACGCCGCTCCGAGCCCCGAGGTTTGCGCCGAAGCCGAGGCGTTGGAGTGACGGGGGTTGGGGGGTGGGGGGAAGGGCCGGGACCCCGCGGCGACCCGGAGCCGCCGAATTCTCCTGGGCTCCGAGGAGGGGGCGACGCGCCCGACAAGGTGAACTTTGGTCGCCGAGAACTCCAGCCAGGTGCCGGAATTCGGGCTGCGGCGGCCGGGACCCGGCGCCGGGCGGTGGAGCGGGAGCCGAGCGCGGCCTCCCTCCGCCCGCGACCGGGGCGGGGACCTCGGCCCGGAGTCCCGCGGACCCTCCGGCTCCGGGTGGCCCCCGGGGGGACCCGGCGCGGCGCCCTCGCCTTCTGGCTTCCCCCTCCCCCCCTCGGGGGTGGGGGTGGGGCGCGGGAGAGGGGCGCCCGGAGAGCCGCATCCATTGGCAGCTTTTGTTATTGATCCGAAGGCGCTCGCAGCCAGCTTGGCTTCCAGTTGGGCTCGGTGCGACCCTGGGGCTTCCGCCTCTGTCCCGTCCTCCAAACTGACAGGTGCTCCCAGCAACTTGCTGGGGACTTCGCGCCGCTCCCCCGTCTCCCCCGCGTCCCCACCCCCTCTTTCCTCCCTCGCCTTCACCCCCACCCCCACCCCCACCACTTCGGCACAGCTCAGGATTTGTTTAAACCTTGGGAAACTGGTTCAGGTCCAGGTTTTGCTTTGATCCTTTTCAAAAACTGGAGACACAGAAGAGGGCTCTAGGAAAAAGTTTTGGATGGGATTATGTGGAAACTACCCTGCGATTCTCTGCTGCCAGAGCAGGCTCGGCGCTTCCACCCCAGTGCAGCCTTCCCCTGGCGGTGGTGAAAGAGACTCGGGAGTCGCTGCTTCCAAAGTGCCCGCCGTGAGTGAGTTTTCGCCCCGATCAGCCAAATGCTCCTCTTCGGGCTTCTCCTGCTGACATCTGCCCTGGCCGGCCAGAGACACGGGACTCAGGCTGAGTCCAACCTGAGTAGTAAATTCCAGTTCTCCAGCGACAAGGAACAGAACGGTAAGACCTCTTTCCCGTTCTCTCCTTTCTCGTTTCACGCGGTGTGTGTGTGTGTGTGTGTGTGTGCGCGCGATCCTTTGGCATTGTGCATTGGTGTGTGCTGTGCAGCAGCCTGCGAGTGTATAATCGTCTCTCTGTCCGTGCAACTGCGCGCTCTGTTCATTGGCACGGACCTTTGGAGATTACGTGTAGTTTGCAACTTTGGAAACAGCCACAAAGCTCTAACGGGGCAGTGTGAATGGCACTGTAGCCCCAGCTGGTGAGAGGATATTCTGGGAGCGATTGGGCATGTCAGTTCAAAAGCACATTGCAGGATTTCTCACTGCCAGAGTTAGAAGTTCAAGAACTGCTTCTAAAAACGAATCCAAAATGAATGAGTCTTGGCATGTTTGACTTAACGCACATTTTTTTGGGGGGGGTGGGGAGGGGGGAGGGGTGTGGCTCAGGAAATGTACCAGATGCATTAATTAAAGCACTATAGGTAGAGAAGCACCAATTAATCACGTAGTAGGTAGGGAATATAGAGGTCAAGAGGCCGTGTGGACGTTTTTAGGGGGATTAAAAATGTATTTCTCCTGCGCCTTTTTTTTTTTTTTAAGCGCCTTTGTACTCTGAAGTCCTTACCTTTCTGGTGGTGTGTTTTTGTATGTGTTGGTGAATGACTGCTATTTTGTGTGTGCTGGAAACGACTTAATCTTGCCTAGGAAATGAGAATTACTTTCAGCTTTCAAGTGTACCTGAAATGTTTAGAAAACTCTCAGATGCAAATTCCCTTGGGCTGGGATTGCGCAGTGCTGGAGAAAGGCTCCTTTCATAAAGCCAGGGCAGCGTCAGGGTGTGTAATTTGCTTAGCCTCTGAACCCCATATGATTTACATCATTCCATTTCTAAAGTCTTTTTCTCTTGATCTACTATTATGAAGTCACTTTTGAAAATACTTTGTACATAGAAATTTTATACTGCCCATGAAACCACAATGTTAATGTAGACTGTCTAAAATTAGAACATTAAACACCTTGTTTACAAGTAGTCTCAATGTTATTTGAAAAAGAAATGTACATGTTTTTACTACTTTGCGTGTCATCTGTTCAGAGGCAAGGATGCTGTCACTTCATTAACCAGGCAAAATGAACACGAGTGCCATGTCTAGGTTAGTGTGTACTGTATATTAGATTAGTGTGTACTGCATTTTGAAGCCTTGGTAACCTAATTTTCTTTTAAGTTCTAGGGTGTTTCAAAGCTTCAGTTTTAAACTTAAACCCTCTGAAGTGTTCATCTTTAAGATCAGGCACCCTGCAATCCTTGAGTCCAAAAATCAAGGATTCCTGGGACTTTGTTAGACATTATTTTATTTGTTGCATGTGTGCCAAGACATAGTATTACATTTATCAGTCAATATTATTAATGTGGTTGCTTCTTACAACTTGCTAATGCGATGGCACATGGCACCTGCAGTCGCCTGAGCTGCTGATCAAAGGGTAGCCTAGGGATCTATCTCTAATCACAGGAGCTGCAGAGGGCTGGAGGAAAGTGATCAAAGGAGCCACAGCACCAGCCTTACCCTGGCAGGAAACAGATCAGACCAGCCTTTGTTCTTCCTCATGTAAAATAAATGTCCAGTTCAAAATATTGCTTGTTACTAAACAAACTTCCCTCAGATGACGACAATGCACGATATTCCTGGTTTCTGCCCCCTACCTCTGATTTTTCTTGTGACGTTACTGTTTCCCCTACTACCACTGTCTTGTCAAGCCTGTGCTTGGTATCTGTTGCCTTCTCCAATTCCTTTTGCTACCTGTGCCTCTTATCGTCCTTTCCTTGTAGTTCTCTCCCTGTGAGCCACATGCCTTCATCACTTTGTCATGGTCCCCAGAGCTCTCATGTGGCCATTGGCCTCTTTACCAGTAGCATCCAGAGTAAGTTCACACCCTCGGGAGAGGAGAGTTCATTAAGCCAGGCCACCCACATTCTGTTGCCATCAGAGACTGGGCCATTTCCATTCCTAAGATGCATGGTGCTAAAAATAGCCTGGTTGTTTCCTAATCTGTGTGCAGGGGATTGGCTATGTTTAGCTCCTGTGTGTGTGGGGGGGGGGGAGGGGGCGGGGAAGGGGTTGGCAGCAGGAAGTAACTAGGGGTAGGGTAACTACTCACCTTCTAGCTTGGAGCCTCAGGAGAAGTGGGCAGGCCAGCACTAGGGGGCAATATAGAGCTATTTTCCTGCACATTTCAGGTTGATTTTTATGCTTCATCGAGGTTCCAAGATTTGAGGATAACAGGCAGGTGGTAAAGAAGAGCCCCCTGGAATGTGATCACATTTGCTTGAACTTCTCCTTCTTCTTTCTTTTTTTTTTGACTTTGAAAGTTTCCATTCCTTCATGTGGGTGAATTTTTTTTTCCCCCTCATTGGTTGATTTTTGATTGCCTTCTTTGCTCTATGTAGATGATTGTCGAATTCTGAAAGTAGAAAGCCTTTTGAGCTGTCACATAGAAAATGCCATTGGCACAGTTTGTTAATTACATCATTTTCTGCAAGGTGTCCTAAGTGCCAAATCTGAGAAGTCCAGGTTGACCTGTTGTGACTCTTCCTTATCTAGTCTCATTCTTCTAGTATTCCAGAGTCTCTAAAGGTGTTGACTCAATCAGATCCCTAGGCCTGCTCCATTTCAGTAGTAACTTACTGCCTCAAGAGGTGCTGTAAATGGAAATTAGTTGCTTTAGCCAATCTAGAGATATGGATTTGACCGGAACATGTGGAGAGGCTTCAAAATTAATGTTGAAGGATCTGTGTCATTTGCCTAATTACTTATTTGGTTTTGACAGTATTGGATTGCAGTTCCTGCCATTTACTGTAAAAATAGCTTTACCCTTCAATATTATAATTTGTGTGTGCATCCTTCATTCTTAAACTTACTTCTAAAATTGAAGTCTCAACATCTAAACCAAGTCCAGATTTAACTTAAGGGAATTGATTCAAGATAAAAACGTTGCTTGCAGGGAGAGTTTCTGGCCTTTACTTCCTCTGTGGCTGTGGGAAAATTGCCAATATGCCTATGTGCTCATTTTAGGTAGGCATGCCCACTGTGAGATGATTAAGTTCTGGGATAGTGCTTCTGAGTTGTAAAGTAGATCAAATACAACAAAATACAGAGTGAAACAAAACTTCCTTTGCTTATTGCATAAGCAGAAATAGATGGCACCCCCAAAGTTGTTTGTGAGGTTATGTCTCCTCCACCTTGCATCATTGGTGAGTGATTTTAATTTATCCATTAACTTGGATCATACTTTTTACTTTTCTCATTTTCCTTAACTATTTTGAATGTAGATTTGGAGCTTGCCTCTTTTAGTTAGGATTGCCATTATGAGCATCACTTAATGCATATGTTCTTGTCCTCAAGGTTTTTTGTTACATATAGGACCCTTTACTTTGGCAACAAATTTTTCCTAATAATGTTTTTATTTTTAGTACCTATACCTTGTGTTTTTTACTTTTCTCTCCTTTTTTTCAGAGCTCAATATCTGTTTTGATCACTGCCGATGTGACTATGTCTAACAAAACCCTGTCCACTCCCTCTCCTTTTTAGGTGGCAGCTTGTAAGCTTGATTTTACTGAAAAACAGATCATCGCAATCATTAGAATAATGTCAAGAGTAAAGAGTCCCTGAGTGAGGACCAAAGGGACTTTCCTGTGAGTTAGTCTGTAAGTTTTAGCGCATGACCTTTGTGACAATTATTTTTGTTGTGCAGAGGCTTTTTTTTTTTTTAAGCTTCCCCCTAGTTCTCTGCTCTGTTCCAGAAAGTTGAGGAAGTTGAATAATGGCCTTATGTAATGGTGAATGTTCTTTTTCACAATAGGTGACCAAAAAACCCCATTCTATTTTATGGTAACTTTTCCTACAGATTGCTCACAAACTCTTTTATATTTAATCTGATAAACTTTTTTCAAAATTTTTTTATTGTATAGTATAATATATATATATACAAAGCAAAGAAAGAAAAATGCAATAGTTTTCAAAGCACTCTTCAATGAGTAGTTATAGGACAGATCCCACAGCTTGTCATAGGCTACCCTATAATATGATATGCTTTTAAATTTACCTCTAAAAGATGTCCTGAAGGTACAAAAATCTGTGGGAAGCTCCAAGAATCAGTATATCATTTCCTAAGTCATTGTCAGTAGATGCTAGGATCAGATGCTAGACTTTCCTTAGTGTTGTCACTTTGCATATCTGTTTCTTAGGCACCAAAATCTTAGCTTTGTCTATTATTTCATCTTTCCTGAAACTTCTTTCTTCATTTCTTATTTATTTCCACTTCCAATTCATGTTTTTCCAACCTTTGTAGTGGCTAAAATTTTAAATTTTACCTGCAAATTTACACACCCATTTTAGAAACAGAAATCTAATGAAAATGACCTATGTTAAATAAGTAATAGTTGAATCAAGGTATTCATAAGGTTCATAGTCTACCTCCCTAGTAGTTTCCTGGACTGCTAAAATTTTTCCTCATAAATTACTGTTTGTTACAACCAAAATGAAGAAGTCATAACCAGTGTCCCTCTATTTCATTGGTCTAATTTTTATGTTTCTCATTGTATTCCATTGAAGTTATATAACCAGAGTATTCAATGGCTTCCTTTTCTTTAAATGCCCGTGATTGGGATTTTGTATCCCTAGTCAAACTGGTATTGTTTATTTAATTTGTTTTTGTTTTCTGCTTTTGCCCAACTTCCACTTATGATTTCACTTTCTATGCCAAAATTACATTGACTCTTACCTACCTCTCCACCCTATCCTTGTTCTTGGTGAATTCAAAGGCATACTGATGCTTGGAGGCAAAGGATATTCTGCTAAAATCTACAGTACTCTTCTGAAACTATTAGACTAATTCAAAACATTCATGTGTGTCAAACCTTTGAAGCTTGAATTATCTCTGTACTCAAGTGTAACCTGTCTCCATAAAATCCTTTCATGCTACTTTACCACTGGGGAAACCCCTTATACTGTGTCAAACATTAGGGACACCCAAATTAATAGGCCAAGCTCTTGATCTTGAGGCTTACTCTTGTGAAGCTTATGTGTGTAGCAGAGAAGCTTAACCTACCTATAGGTATACACTAAGAGTTACTTCTGGAGGACCTCTTTTATTGCTCAGATGTGGCTTCACTCTCTCTAAGCCCAACTCTGCAAGTGAAATCACTGCCCTCCCCCCCTACGTGGGACATGATGTCCAGGGGTGAAATTGTCCCTGGTGGCATGGGAGATGACTCTTAGGGATGAGTCTGGCCCTGGCACTGTTGGATCAACAATGCCATCCTGATCAAAAAGGAGAAAAGGAATGGAACTAATGAAGCATCAGTGGCTGGGAGAGTTCAAACAGAGTCAAGAGGCTACTCTGGAAGTCACTCTTACACAAGCTTCAGTTAGACCTTGCTGCCTATCATAACCTGCCAAACCCCAACCAGCACCATTCCGACCAAATCTTAAAGAACACCTGGGGCAATATATAAGATTTTACAAAGGTTCCAGGCACTAGGGTAACTTCCAGAAACCTACAACCTCCAGATGGGTTCTTGGACTGTATGGGTTCTGAAGCCTAGAGCTCCAAGCCTCTTCAGAGCATCTGCTAGTTCCATCTCCTTACTCCATATTATTGATAGCCTTTTCCAATATGAAAAAATTAGAATGGCCGTCTCCCAAATAGCCCTAAAGAGAGGATGGAAAGATCAAAGGTGATGGTAGAGTTATATAAAGAAGGTAGTGTTTAACAAATGAATATGATTGCTGAATCATTAAATTGATATTTCTTTTAGTCTCCAATATCTTAGAGCAGCTAGGAATAAAACCCTAAAATTGTGGAATTGTAACCCATACCAAACTCTGAAATTTGTTCTGCAACTAATTGTGGTGCTGTGCTTTGAAATTTACTGCTTTTTTGTATATATGTTATTTTTCACAAAAAAGAAAAAAAAAGTCAATTGTGAGGATAAAGAAATAAATATTTATTCCTTCTAGCCTCCTATGTTCTGGAGCAGCTAGAAGGAAAAATCTGAGATGATGGTATGGTAGCCCATGACAAACTTTGGGATCTGTCCTGTAAGTACTTGTTGAAGAGTACTTTGCAAACTATTGCTTTTTTTCTTTCTTTGTTTGCATGTATGTTAATTATAAATAAAAAAAGTTTGAAAAAATTCTTTCATGCCCCAGATATCTGTACCATAATCTTACTTAAAATTTGACTTAAAAAATTTTGACTTTTAAATCTTTCTTTCTTATCTTTCACCTATGGATATTTATACTCTAAAATTAATCTTTTATGCGTTTGTCATAATCTACCCTTTACCTCAATGAATTGTTAGGTGAATGGACAAGTTGAACTAATTGATGAAGGTCTTCCATAACAGGTCATTCATGTCTACCTGTGTCAGTGCCATCCCATCCCTGTTAAGAAATTATTTAAACCCAATCTGTCCTTTGTGATAATTAGCCCAATTAATTTCTTTCTAGTGAGAACATTTTTTAGTTATTCTTATTCCATTTGAAATATACAGTGATGCCATAGGGCTTGGATATTTCAGCAGCCATACTCATAAGCTTGTCATAGGGAAAAGGGATCTTTGATATTTTCAAACATAATTCAGAAGATGGGGACTGCCATTGATTTGAATTTCAAGACTAAAGCTATATGAATGTCTTTCAAAGTGTGTCAGCCTGATTGAATGTTGTTGGTTCTCTTTACTGTTTGTTGGCAAGGAGTTAAGTCATCTTTTTACTCTCCTGAAGCACCGATGCGCTGCACTACTCTTGGTCACATATAGGTTGACTTATTTTGGAATCTAAATGTCCTAGCTATATATAACTGCTATATGAAATAAATGCTAAATAATACAGATTTTGTGTTTTTCATTTTTTTCTGACACTGTCTCCAATTGTGCTTTTTTTTTTTTCAACATTCCCTTTCCCTAAGGATACTTCCAGTGGTTGATTTTCCCCTGGTATATACCAGTACTAACATATCAGTTCTAAAGAACTGAAATATATCCTGTGGGCTGGGAAGGAATCACTCCTCTTTCTCCAGGGCGACCGATCCATCTGATTGTCCAGGAACTGGAGAATATTGTCGGATACAACCAGAGGCCTCCAGGACACTACTCCACCCCTTTGGCTCCAGTCTGACTGAGCCATGTGACTGCTGCATTTAATCTTAGCCATTTTGCTGTTGTTAGCTGTGAACAGTTTAGTTCATATTGGAATTACAACTCCTCTCTTTCTGCTCCCTTGGCACCTCAGGCCTGTTCCATGGCTTGTGAAGAACCTGGGTTAAGGAAGAGGTGCAGCCTCTTTCAAACCTTCTTCCTGCCTTTTATTTTTGGTTCTAACTCCTCAAGGTTTGGGGGAGATTTGGGACAGGAGGCAAGGCACACTGGGCATGGGGTTGCAGCCCTTAATTGGTTGCCTCTGCTTCTCTGGCTAACATTGGCCTGAAACCTTTCCATAGCTAGAACCTTCCTGTCATCTAGATTAAGTGGATCCTCTGACCACTCTCTGTCACATCCAGATTAATTAACTACATAGCACTTAGCACACATTGTTATTCTTTTTGTTTATTAATTAATTAGCTGCGTCTTTTTTTGCACGGGTAGGCACCGGGAATCGAACCTGGGTCTCCAGCACAGCAGGTGAGAACTCTACCTGCTGATCCACTGTGTCCGGCCCTATTAATTAGCTTCTTTATTGTCTGTATGCCACTCTTCTCCCCATAGAATGTATGTTCCTTGAGAGAATAGGTCCGGTTGACCTTGCTCTCTCCTGAATCTCTCGCATCTGAAAGTGCCGTATAGTATGTGTTTAATAAATATTTGTCGAATGGTTGGAAATGCAGTGCCTTCTTAGAGTAAGACTGTGGTGGTGACTGAAAGAGCAGGCCATTTTCAGGATGTCTTGTTGGTCATGGAACTTTGACATTGATTTTTTTCCACAGGAAGGAAGATAAACCTCTTTCTTTATTGGTAGTAATGGGATATCCGATTGGAGTATTACTTTATAATCCATGTAAATTTACCATGTTACCTGCTGAGCATGTACCAACCAGGTGGATAGGTTTCTTAAAACTGGTTTAGTTACACTCTTAAAAGTGCCATGCTGTGTGTACCCTAATATTTTTTGAAGATGGGGGTTGTTCTGTAATATGAACATTGCTCAGTGAAGGCTGTGAGGCAGGAAATAGGGATGGTGAATGCCTGACTCACTGCTAAAATACAGGTGCTTTCCCTCTTTTCTTGTGACTCCTGGATGATAAGAATATTTGCCAAGGATAGAAATCAGCACTAAAAATGAAGTACTGAATGTCAGGGCCAGAAGGATTTCCAAAACCCATCCTTGCTGATGTGTAAATTGAGATTTAGAGAGCTGAGGTTCTTTGTTATGATCACTCTTGAGTGCAAGGGTAGTAAAGTGCAAATGTGGTGATAAGGTTCTCCTTATGTGACAACAAACTTGACAAATGAAATTCTAGTTTTTAAATTCAGATGCTTTGCATAAAAGCATTTCTTTACTAATTTAAATGATAGCCTGTTTTTCAGGGCGTGAGGGAGGTGATAATCCCTTGTTCCTGAAACATCTGAGGGAATGCTAAAGAAAACATTTGCAGAATAACCACATTAATCAAATATCACAGATAATCTGGCTATTATATATTGTAATACTTATTTTGGGGTAGAAATCTGACAATTTGGCAAAAGTTTGGAATTGATACCGTTTAGAATTGTTACCATTACATGGTAGAGCTTTATTTTAAGCAGGTATACCAAGACCATTGAATGAATGATGTTTATTTAAATATTTTGGTTTGTGATTAGATCACAATGAAGGGAATGGTTGAGATTGAAACTCTGGTTTCACTAGGACTTTAAAAAAAAATAATTTTGAACATTTTATTTAGCAGCACATTTCACTGATAAAAGTACCCTAGAAATGAGTGAATAAACATGAGTTAGTGAGCCCTAGAAAGCATACCTTTTATTCTATTACTTAAAAAGTGTTCTTGATTTTTGTTTATACTGTATCATATCAGATATTCTATAGAAATTTTCATTTCTCTTTAAAATCAAGAGCATGGGCAAATAAATAGCTGTGGTCTTGAATGGCTTGCCCAAAAGAGAATTTGCCTTTTAAAAAATTTTGTTTGTCAAGTTCCTAAATCTGAGAACAGAAGGATTTAAAATTATCAAGGGAAACGTTGTAATTGAATTTTTCATTAAAGCTGTACTCAGTTGTAATATTTTTGGTAACAGCTTATTTCATCTTATATTTCATGAGAATATGTTTTTAAATTTAGTTTAGCTAATTTTTTCGGTTATCCGATTTTGCATTAGACTTCATATGCCAAGTTCAAGCAGTTGCTTCCAGTTCCCTGATGACTGAATATTCTCTTTCTGGATATTTACCTTGTGTCTAAACCAAACTATCTTTTCCAGGCTGACTTCATTAATTTCGCTTTCTTGGTGTCCTGCTTAATTCCTCTTTTATTTTCAAATTATGCCTTTTAGTACTTGGCTTTTTCCCTGTCCAATAGTATATGAGCCATTTCTTACTCAAATGATGTGTGTCTGGAGGTGTTGCAGGGGTTTAGGGGATAGACACAAAGTGGAAGTCTCCTTTTTTGGGGAAAACCAGCATTCCCAAATAGCACAAGGCATGCTACTATGAATGCAAGGATATAAATTTGTATTGCTACTGTGTATGCGTAAGAAACCTAAATAATAGTTGCCAGGAAGGACACGTGACAGGTGGTATTTGGATGCATTCCTTGGGGGAAGTGGGATGGGCTGAACAGCTCTGTTTCATGATATTTAAGAACTGAATATTGAAAAATTGAAGAGTGCCTTAGTGTTTCCATGTAGTGTACAGTTTATAACCTCCCCATGAGGCATTGAAAAAACATGGAGGCTTCACGGGCTGAATAAATAAGGTCCCATAGCTGTTAAATGTTTGGTCCTAAGTCTAACTTCTAGGTAGGACTCAGTGCCACTTGCCTCTTCCTTCATAAGTTAAGTGGTCTGATGTTTTTCTTCTTTTTACATGGGCGGACACTGGGAACCGAACCCGGGTCTCCAGCATGGGAGGTGAGAACTCTGCCTGCTAAGCCACCGTGGCCCGCCCTGGTCTGATGTATGATTAGGACTTTGTTTTCATTCAGCAAATATTTATAAGCATTTGATCTTCACTAAGCTCTGTGCTAGGTGCTGGGTATACAAAGAAGAATCACATGCAGTTCCCATCCTTGAGAAAGTCTGAAATTGGGAGGGATGGCACATTAATCCTTTATCTTATGTTCTGTTAGCTCTGCGTTCAAAGTGCTATGGGAATGTAGAGTGCTTTATTTCACTTGCAAAAATTCTCAGTTGATTTACTAAGTCATTGATTCTGCCTGTGAAAAAATTGCAAGGAGAACAGCTTCTGCAGAGGAGGACATATTTTGAAGTGGTTCTGAGAGGGAAATGGAGGAAAGCATCTTAGACAGAGGTAACAGCTTGAACGAAAAAATGGAGGCATGAAAGAGCATATCATGTGTGAGAATAAGGAGGGTCTTGGACTGAGCAGGAGAAGCAGAGGCAGGAAAAAAGGAGAAAGGTGTCTTAGGCACATGTTTGCGGTGTTTGTTTCCTGCACAGTTTGCAGTTAACTGCACAAAAGAAAAAGTTGCTTTCATGTTAGGATTTAGTCAAAACCCTTTATTTTCAGTTGTTTTTTTAAAAGGCATGGAGTAGCAAGCAGAGTTTTGCTTTGGTGTCTGTAGTTAACTGCTTATGCTGGAATTTTCTTCTAGTCATTAGGCGCTTTTGAAAGTTCTGAACTGGCTGGAAGGGCAGGCTGCACAGCCTCAGTTTCACACAAATAAGCCAAGCCTGTGTCCACATCACTCTACATTGCCTTCTTTATGTAAACAAAGAGCTGTTTTCACACTTCATTCACAAAATGGTTGTCATGCAGAATGAGGCTGGGTGAGGTATCAGGAGATTGTGATAAAAGGGAGGCAGCTTCCACTATACTGAATTAGCGTAATGAAGCTATTACATTGCAAGAAGTAAAGAAAAATATCTGTAGTACATGTAAGGGAAGGGATTTCAAGTTTCATGGGAAATCAATTATTATGTAACTCAATATTCAGTAACTGCATCATTTCACTAGTGAGTTTCATTCCGGTTCCTTGTTTACAATGCTAGGAATATTTTGGGGTATTTAAGGATTTGAAATGAGAGAGCTCTCTGGGTGGATGTGCTATCTTGATGCCATGACCATTTTTGCAGCAATGCCTTGTTCATGAGTGGATACTATTTTAAGCATTTCCGTGTTTGCAAGATAGAGATGTGCTCTGTGCTCGTCATTGCACCTATCCTTTAGCCACTACAGAGATCAGAAACCATTAACAGAAGTTGAGCTTATGTGGCACTTATCTTCGTGTTGTTTGTGGCAGTTATTTTTGCGGGGTGTTTATAAGGACATCTGTCTTTCAGAGTCATATTATTTATGTTTTACTTTCCACTGAAGAATAAATCACAGCTTGTTTCTCATACTGCAAAATACATTCATAGTCAGGAATGATTAGAAATGCAAATTGAGAGTCATTAAAGCATTGTAATTTCTTTTCATATGGCAGCAGGCGTTGTTTAAAATCAGTCTACTAAGAAGGAACATTTGCTTAAAATGTAAGTAATATGTAAACAAATGAGACGATTGAAATACTCAGTTTTCTTAGTGGACTATATTCTTTACTGGTTTGAAATAAACAGGAACCTACAGTGTTTTTTTTTTTAAGCATCTTTATTGAGATATATTCACACACCATAAAATTCAAACTGCAATTGATGATTCCCAGTATAATCACAGAGTTGTGCATTCATCGCCACAATCAGTTTTAGACCACTTTCATTACAACAAAAAGAAAAACCCCATATCCCTTATAGCCCCTTGTGGACACATAGCATTTGGTGTGGCACCTTTGTAACAATTGATGAAAGAATATTAAAATATTACTATTAACTATAGTCCATGTTCTAGTTTGCTAGCTGCCAGAATGCAATATATCGGAAACGGAATGGCTTTTAAAAAGGGGAATTTAATCAGATGCTAGTTTACACTTCCAAGGCTGAGAAAATGTCCAATTAAAACAAGTCTATAGACATGCCCAATCTAAGGCATCCAGGGAAAGATACCTTGGTTCAAGAAGGCTGATGAAGTTCAGGGTTTCTTTCTCAAGTGAGAAGGCACATGGAGACACAGTCGAGTTTCTCACTCATCTGGAAAGGCACATGGTGAACATGGCGTCATCTGCTAGCTGCTTCTCCAGGCTTCCGATTTCATGAAGCTCGCTGGGAGACATTTTCTTTCTTCACCTCCAAAGGTCGCTGGCTGGTGGACTCTGCTTCTTGTGGCTATGTGGTTCTACTCTGCTCTCTCTAAATTTCCCATTCTCCAAAGTGTTTCCTCTTTTATAGGACTCCAGAAACTTCTCAAGACCCACCCAAATGGGTGGAGACATGTCATTTTCTAATCCAGTTTAACAACCACTCTTGATTAAATCACATCTCCAGGGAGATGATCTGATTACAGTTTCAAACATACAGTATTGAATAGGGATTATTCTACCTTTATGAAATGGGATTTGGGTTAAAACATGACTTTTCTAGGGGACATACAGCCTTTCAAACCAGCACAGTCCATGGTTTGCATTAGGTATATTTTTTCCCATATACCACTCTGTTATTAACACCTTGTAATAGTGATGTACGTTTGTTCTAGTTCATGAAAGAACATTCTTATATTTATACTGTTAACCACACTCATTGTCCACAGGTATTAAACAGTAGTCCCATGTTTAATCTTCTAACTTTCCTTCTAATGACATTCATGACCCCAGACTTCCCCTTTTAATCACAATCACATAATTGAGCACTTTTAGTTGTACTCAGAATAATGTGCTGCCATCACCCCTATCCATCTCCAAATGTTTGCAGTCAATCTAATTGAACAGTCTGGATCAAAAAGCATCAGCTCCCCATGTTCTACCTGCATCCTGTTTCTTGGTAACCTATATTCTAGATTTTAACTCTGTCAGTTAGCTTATTATAATTAGTTCATATTAGTGAGATCACACAATATTTGTCCTTTTGTGTCTGCCTTGTTTCATTCAACATAATGTCCTCAAGGTTCATCCATGTCACAAGCATCAGAACTTCATTCCTTTTTACAGGTAAATAATATTCTGTCATATATATATATACCACATTTTGTTTATCAACACATCTGTTGATGGGCACTTGGGTTTTTTCCATCTTTTGGCCATTGTGAATAATGCTGCTATGAACTTTGGTGTGCAGATATCTCTTTGGGTTCCTGCTTTCAGTTCTTACTGGAATTGCCGGGTCATTTTGTAATTCTATATTTAGCTTCCAGAAGAATCCCCAAACTGTCTTCCACTGTAGGTGCACCATTTTACACTTCCATCAGCAAGGAATGGGTGTTCCTATGTCTTCACATCTTCTCCAACACTTGACATTTTCTATTTTTTTTTTTAATAGTAGCCCTTCTGGTGGGTGTGAAATAACTCATTTTGGTTTTGATTTCATTTCCCTAAAAGCTAATAATGCTGAGCATCTTTCATGTGCTTTTTGGCAATTTATATATCCTCGTTGGAGAAATGTCTATTCAAATCTGTTGTCTATTTTTTAATTAAATTATTTATTTATTTTATTGTTGAGGCACAGGATTTCTTTAAATAGTCTGGATATTAAACCCTTATTGTATATATAGTTTCCAAATATTTTCTCCAATTGAGTAGGCTTCCTGTTCACCTTCATTACAAAGTCCTTTGAAGCACAATATTTCTTTTTGAGGAGTTCCCATTTATCTATTTTTTCTGTCATTGCTTATGCTTTGGATGTAAGATCTTACAAGATCTTAAAGATGCTTCCCTACCTTTTCTTCTAGGAATTTTATGGTTTTCGTTCTTGTATTTAGGTCTTTGATCCATTTTCAATTTATTTTATATAAAGTGTTAGATAGGGATCATCTTTCATTCTTTTGGAAAATGATATATGGTTCTCCCAATATCATATATTGAAGAGACTGTTCTGTCCCAGTTGACCATAGCTATAAGAGTCTTTTTCTGAACTCTCAATTCAATTCCCTTCATCATATCTTTAATGCTAACATTATGCTGTTTTGACTACTGTAGTTTTGCTATGCTTTAAAGTCAGGAAATGTGAGTCCTCCAGCTTCTTTCTTCTTTTTCAATATGTTTTTGGCTATTTGGGGTCCCTTACCCTTCCATGTAAATTAAATAATGGGCTTTTCTATTTCTGGTGAAGTATGTTGTTGGAATTTTTATTGGGATTGCATTAAATCTGTAGATCAGTTTGGGTAAATTGGCATCTTAATGATTTTAACCTTCAAATCCATGAACACAGAATGTCCTTCCATTTATTTAGGTCGTCTTTGATTTCTTGTAGCAATGTTTTATAGTTTTCTGTGTACACAGCCGTTATATTCTTGGAACTTGCATTTGTTATTTCTGATTTACCATACATTTAATTCTTAACCTGAGTCAATGATGATAAGGAAAGTGCACATTGTTTATGAAGTCAGTGTTTCCAAGAAATTGTTCTGTGGGAATACGCAAGACTTTCTGCTACAGTTTGGCTTACTATAGGATTACCCACTGAAAGGACTGATACAATTCATGGAATAGGAACACCTTAAAAACAGGAATGGATTTAGGAACACCATAGAAATAGGGATAACAATTGAACAATGCTGGTAGACCTTTTACATCCATTGTTAGAGGTAGGGTGTACTGTAGGCAAGACTCATTTGCTGTAAATTCATTTAAGTTGTAGGTAATCAAAGGTATTAGGAGATACTCTATTAACTAAGCTGTGTTGTCTCTATGATATGCATTTTGTTACTGATTTATTTTGTTTATAAACAGAAGTATACTTTATTTCTGGAGCTCTCCATGAAAATGGATTGCCTCTAGGATTCAAAATAATAGATCTCAAAGCATAGATGCAGTTTTATATATTAGAAAGAAACATGATGGGCTCAGGTGTATCTTTGCTTTGCTTTAGTCCTTGTCATCATAACTATCTGTCTCCCAGAAGGAATGACTAAAAGTAAAGACTGGGACTGTATAAGCAAAACTTAGAGTGATCAATGACAGTGATTAAGTATACACATACAAGAATGCCTTTACATGAGTGGGAACAAATGAAGGTCAGTATTGCGAGATGTTGAAAATGGGACAGTGTATGGAAAAACTACAGTTACTGCAAATTAGAGTCTATAGTTAATAGTAACATTGTAATATGCTCCCAGCAAATGTAACAAAGGCAGTATACCAAAGCTAAATGTCAGTAAGAGGCAGATATAAGGGAAGGGTAGGAACTCTTAGTGTTGGTGTTGGTGTTTCTCCTTTTTATTTTATTTTTAATTTTTTTTGGGGGGTGCATGGTCTGGGAATTGAACCCGGGCCTCCCACATGGATGGCGGGCATTCTACTCACTGATATTTTTAAAATTTTAATTAAAAAAAAATTATTCTTCAGTTTTCTTTTTCTTCCTTTTCTTCTCCTCTCTGTGGAAGAAATGTAAATGTCCTCATATAGATTGTGGTTGTGAATGCATACCTAAGTGATTGTATCAGGAACCACTGATTGTTTACATAGGATGGATTATATGGTGTGTAAGTAAAATTGTTCAGAAAATAAACAGAAAGATACAAGTCTGGAGAAAATGTGGAGAGAGGGATGTACTTTTTCCTCTTCACTGTTGATAGGGAAGTAGAATGGTGCAACCCATCTGGAGGGCAGTATGATAAGTCTACAGGAGGCTAAGTATAGGATTGCTATATGATCCAGCAACCCCATTATTAGGTATATACTTAGGAGAACTGACAGTAGGGATGTGAATGGACCTTTGCACACTGGTGTTTAAGGCAGCAGTATTCACAATTTGCAATGGATGAAGGAGGCCTAAGTGTACATCAATTGATGAATGGAAGGTCAAGCTGTGGGGTATACATACAATGGAATATTGAGTGGCTGCAAGAAAGAATGAAGTTGTGAGGCCAGCAACTAGGTAAGTGGACCTTGAGGACAGTATTTTGAGTGAAATAAGCCAGAAAATGAAAAGACAAATATTATAATGCCTCACTAATATGGATTAATTATAATGTGTAAACTGTAAGAATTGAACCCAAAATCACTGGTAATCAAGAGAAGGCTTATTGTGAAGATTCCTAGATTGTAATCTGTTATAGCAGTCACATCTATTCTGGATTGTACCGGTTGTTTCTAAATTCTTAGATGCTGAGCTCTCTGTGTAGAACCTGGTTGGTCTATGGAACTTTGAGTATATGTATTAACACCTGAGACTCAGAGCTAGAGTTCTGCAGCTCTGAAAGTCATCGTTACCCCATACAGCAACTGTTTAAGAAGCTGAAAAAGAGATCAGACTTCACTTAGAGATATGAATAAAGCAGATCTATTTGGGACTAAGCTAAATCAGATTAAAGAGTATAGGATGCTATTGACTGTATTTTAAAACTTCAACTTCTGGTGTGAGACCAAAGGAAGGTTTTTTTATTTGGTCCAAAATATATATTTTCTGTAGCACTATCTAATTTAACATGTATGGTCAGTTTATTTGAACATCATGATTACATGGAATCTTGAATAGGATGTAAGATCTTTTTGTTTTGTACAGGTTAGTGTGGTACCCCAATACACCCCAGGGCAATTTGGGCAGAGAATAAAAAAGTATTTCCAAAGCACCTTTGATGGACTGGAGGAAAATATGGAAATATTGGACTTCCCCATCAGGGGAATTCTTGATGTTCTCACAAGCATTGGAGACAGCCAGTTTGGTGGGCCAAGCCCTTGCTTGATCTTGGGGCTTGCCCTTTTGAAACTTATTTCTGCAAAGGAGAAGCTAATCCTACTTATATATGCCTAAGAGTCATTCCCAGAGAACCTCTTTTGTTGCTCAGATGAGGCCTCTCTCTCTAAGCCAACTCAGCAGGTGAACTCACTGCCCTCCCCACTACTGTGGGACACATCTCCCAGGTGTATAAATCTCCCTGGCAGTGTGGAACCTAACTCCTGGGCATGAGCTGGCCCTGGCATCATGGAATTGAGAAGGCCTTCTTGACCAGAATGGGAAGAAAAAAGAAACAAATTTTAAGTGGCTGAGGGATTTCAAATAGAGCTGAGTGGTCATTCTGGAAGTTATTCTTATGCATAATAGATATCCCATTTTGTTTTTAGTGGATTAGAGTCACTAGAAGGAAATACCTGAGAACGTTGGACAGTCTTGATTCTTGAAGACTATATAGCTTTTAAGGTGTGACCATGTGACTGTGAAAACCTTGTGGCTAGCACTCCCTTTAACTAATGTATAGACAGATAAGTCAGAAAATAAGGGCAAAAAATAAATAAATAATAGGGGGGATAAGGGATATGGGATGTTTTGGGTGTTCTTTTTCATTTTTGTTTTTTTGTTTTTATTCTTATGTATTCTTTTGGAGTAAAGAAAAGTTTAAAAAATTGATTGTAGTGATGAATGCACAATTGTATGATGATACCATGAACCATTAATTGTACACTTTGGATGATTATAGGGTATGTGGATATATCTCAATAAAAGTGCATTGAAAAAACCTGACTCTAGAAAAAGCAACAATTTAAAAATAGCAGTTGTTTCCCAGATCCGAATCTGGATATTTACAGATGCTGAGAGGGTCTGAATTGGTACATGCTAACCCTTTAAAAAGTAGTTTTAATTTCTCTTTTCTTGAGAATATTAGCAGGCCTGATGTTTAAAGGAATGACAAAGAATGTAAAATTAGGAATAACCTCTATGCTTATTAAAACAAAAAGTTTTTTTCTTCATGGTAGAAAATTTATCCTTAATCTGTACTGATAAATTTTAATAGGCATCAGTTGGACACCCCATTAAACTAACTGCTTTAAAATGGTTTCCTTTTAGAACTAGCATTTATATCCTAAGAAATCAAATGGGGTGTCTGGATTTCACATTTCCCTTGTAGTCTCTGCAGTTATTTCTGAATGGCTAACCTACTATAACAAAACACTCAAAGGTGCAAATCTTCTGAAAGAAGTGCAAATGCCACACTTTTACTTGGAAAAATGGAAAAATAGGACTTATGTAATATATCTACCGAACATTTAAAACTGCATGAAGTACAGGAAATACTTTTGGTATGTGGGAATGTGTGGTGTTTCTAAACTACAAACATTGTTCTGAAAATTTGCCCAGCAGTGGTGAATTATATGAGACCACGTCCATCTAAGGAAAGCTTGTTTAACTGACTTGTGGTTCTAGGGCTCATTCAAACACTTTCAAACAAAATAAAGGGAATGGATGTAACAACTTCTTTATGGAAAGGCCATAAAAAGCTATGGGGCCATGCAAACAAATTGGGTCATTTACTAGATGTTTAAGTGATAGATTTGCATGCCAAATTCAGGTGTGTATTTTATGTTTTATAGGATCATGACCATGTCCTACCTTGAGAATGGGGTTACAAGCTTACTTTTTATTTTAAATTTTGTTTTGTGCATGGGAACCCATTGGTGCTATTTTAATCTGCAGTTTGAAAGCACATCTAAAATTTTGAGAATGTGCACTTATAAATTATTTCACCTTTGGCAGACAGCTAGCAACTCACATGTGAAGAGTTTAATTGACCTAATTTTTGGTAGCACTAGGTTCTGTTCAAGGAAAATAGTATGATTGAAATTGAAATTTTCCTTCTGGGCTTAGACATGTCTAAACTAATTGTAAAATAACTATTCTGGCTTACAAGAGTAGACTCATAACTACAACTATGTAAAGTAGAAATCCAACCACAGATATGATTTACAGTTACTGTAACTGCCAGTCTTGTAATAAAACCACTGTTATAACCAACTTGGTGTGAAATTCATTTGTCTTACTTGATAGGTAGGTAATACATCCTATTCCAAGCTTTCTTGCTTTGGGGTATTAATTAACCTCCTGTAAAATTGGACATGAGGGTTGTACCAGGATGACCCCCAAAATTGGGGGCTGTTATGTGGAAATAGAAGAATATATGCTGTTGTGCTTTGGTGGTGATGACAGTGGAAATAGAAGCCATAAATCAATTTGGAAATTGAAATGAGCAAAGAAAACCAAATAATTTCTGTGTGTGTATGATAATATTTATTCATTCCGTAACTTCTTTCAATCATACTTGGTTTGTTTGGCTTTAGAGGAAGTGATTGTGCAAGAAACCTTTAGTGAAAATCAATGAGCCTTTCTAAGTTTTAAATATGGATGGCATCATACCATGTTGGCATCTTTTAACTATTATTGATGGATGTGTGGCAATAGAAGTAACTATTCCATTTCCACAGGCATAAAAAACAATGGACTATGGTGGATATTATAGTTTCTGTGTAATATGTGACTTGCCATTTCCTTTTTTTTATAACGAGTAACTTAAGGCTAGATGGTCTTAAGTCTAGAAAGAGACCTGTTTCCTGCCTTAATATTGGATTCCCTGTGATCTTGCAAACATTTCTGTGCCTTTGGTATCCATTATTCACTTGTTTTATAGCATGGAGTTAGGCGTGGTTGTATATTATCTAAATGAAAACTCACTCTCAGAACTGAGCTGTAAACTACAAAGTGACACGACTCCTTGCCTAAAACTGTGAGGTGCTGTGGAGGATGCCAAGTTGAATTAGAGATAGCCCTTACCTTCAGGTGGTTTATAGTCAAAACTGGAGATAAGACATGCAGCTATAGCTTTGTCATGGAATAAAGAGTGATAAAGTGTTGGTGGGAATTCAAAGCAAGGCAAGGTTATTTACAACTAGGTCATTAGATAAGGCTTAGGAAAGTTATCATAGGAGATGTAGAATTTGAGCAAGAGGTCTGGAAAGATGGGCAACACTGATATATGCAAAATGCAGGTTCGAATAGCATAGACTTTTGAGATGGGAACCTGGTGAATGAAGATGCAGAGTAAGGCAGTATGGGAAACTCAGGTAATCTAATGTGTGGTTTGTTTTGATTGAGACTTCATAGGCATTGTTGGGGGTGGGTTCAACTAATAATTGTTTTTTTCAGAGATGACCCTATCTTGGTATGCATATTCCACCTTTCCAAAGAGCTGTTTTCTGTGTACATTTTCAGAGAAGAGATTGTATATGCTCATCTTATGGGGGATTCCCCTTTATGTTCCTGTAATCATTGACAACATGGAACTGGACTGTTGAACAACTGTATATGTCCTCCTATACATATATTTTGAGGAGTCCCTATTTCCCAGAGTTCTAACTGCTCTTAAAACTCTAAGTTCAAGAATGCAGCTTAAAGCTAACTGGTTTTGTTCCACTTAAATACTATTCCATTCTTTCACAAAAAAATCCCAATACATAATAGATTAAATAAGCATAGAATCAATGTCAGTTTAATAAATTGATACACCAAATATTCTTTTAAGTGAAATGGTTACATTTTATTTCTCATTTATGCAGTCTCTCTGTTATTACCTCATGCCAGCTGCTGGTTTCCTTGAAATCTAAATCATAGCAAAGGTGTCTTTTATTCTCCTTCCTACCTCCTAGCTTTTCCCATATGCACTCATCCCAATCAGTTATATTTAGGGTGTTGGTGTCAGATAATCTTCCTAAAATGTAGTTCTGGTCATGTTTACTCTTGTCAAAATCAGATTGTTGCACATTTTGAGTAACGAGGGTCTGTTCTGATGTTCTCAAGGTGTGCTCTCATCTCACTTCAATCTTTCTAATAAGAGATTCTGTAAAAGTGATCCCTGTTCACTATGGAGATCTGTATTTTCCTAACCCTACGCTATTGCTCTTATAATTCTTAACCAAGAAGTCAGTTCAGTTTAGTAAAAATCCAGTGTCTTTGTATTATAAATTACCATGTCACATCCTGAAAACAGGTGAACAAAATGCTCTTCTTTATGTACTTGACATTTGTTTTAGTTTATAAGCTGCCGGAATGCAATATACCAGAAATGGAACAGCTTTTAGAAAGGGGAATTTATTAAGTTCCACGTTTACAATTCTAAGGCTGTGAAAATGTCCAAATGAAGGCAAGGCTATAAAAATGTCTAAGGCATCTAGGGAAAGATACCCTGGCTCAAGAAGGCTGGTGACGTTCGGCATTTCTCTCTCAGCTGGAAGGGCACATAGCCAGATATCTGCTAGTTTTCTTTCCAGGCTTCTTTAGTGGCTTCCCCAGGGGTGTTTTCTTCCTGCATCTCCAATGGTCTCTGCCTGTGTGGGCTCTGTCTGTGCTAAAGCTTTTTCCAAAATGATTCCCCCTTAAAGGGCTCCAGCAAGCAACTCCACCTTAAATGGGTGGAGACACATCTCCATGGAAACCATCTAATCAAAAGTCACCACCCACAATTGTGTAGGTCACATCTCTTTGAAAGCAATAAAAAAGATCCCACCCAGCAATATTGAATGAAGATTAAAGGACGAGACTTTTCTGGGGTACATAGTAGCTTCAAACTGGCACAATATTCAAGATCTCTGTGACTTGTGATACCCTAGAGGTATGTTTAGAATTCTAAAGTGATCTCAAGGGCCTTCCATTTCCTCGTAAAGAAAGGCTTCATATGAGGCTGACATTTAGATTAGGTTGATGAAGGATAAAGAGAATTCAACAGAAAAGGAAGGGAATTCTAAGCAGAAGGCATAGACTTATGAAACAACACAAAGTCTTTTTTTTTTGTATAATATAACATATATACAAAACAAAGATAGAGAAAAGCAATAGTTTTCAAAGTACTCTTCGACAAGTAGTTAAAAGACAGACCCCAGAGTTGGTCATGGGCTGCCATACCATCCTCTCAGATTTTTCCTTCTAGCTGCTCTAGAATATAGAATATAGGAGGCTAGAAGGAATAAATATATTTTTATCATCACAATCGATTTTTTTGTGAAAAATAACATACATACAAAAATGAATACATTCTAAAGCACTGCACGACAGTTAGTTGTAGAACAGATTTCAGAGTTTGGTATGGGTTACAATTCCACAATTTTATTTTTTTACTTCTAGCTGCTCTAAGATACTGGAGACTAAAAGAAATATCAATTTAATGATTCGGCAACCATGTTTGTTAACACAGAGTCTTTTAGGAAATCAGCTCTGTTTGTTTGGTGTAAAATAAGATTGGATATTGTAACAATTATTCATTAATCGTGAAGTGCTCTGTGTAACCTACTCTTGTAGTTTACTAGCTGCCAGAATGCAACACACCAGAGACGGATGAGCTTTTAATAAAAGGGGATTTATTTTGTTAGTTTTTCAGAGGAAAGGCAGCTAATTTTCAACTGAGGTTCTTTCTTACGTGGGAAGGCACAAGGTGATCTCTGCTGGCCTTCTCTCCAGGCCTCTGGGTTCCAACAACCTTCCCTGGGGTGATTTCCTTTTATATCTCCAAAGACCTGGGCTGAGCTATGAGTGCTGAGATGAGGTACGCTGAGCTGCTTGGGCTGTGCTACATTGCACACTCTCATTTAAGCACCAGCCAGTTAAATCAAGCATCATTCATTACAGCAGGCATGCCTCTTAGCCAACTGCAGATGTAATGAGCAACAGATGAGGTTCACGTACCAGTGTCTCATGTCCACAACAACAGAACTAGGCACGTTCACCTGGCCAAGTTGACACTGGACCTAACTACCACACCTACCAAGAAGTGTGTTTAGCTGTTAGCTTACAGATGACAGGGAACCTATAGTAGATAGTCTTCTGTACTAGTTCCAAATACTAAGGAACTATTTTCTCCCTCATTTTCATATTCTTACACCTATATTAAGTCAGTACATATTCATTGAATGTTTTTGTTTGTTTTCCTCTTCTTTGCTTTCTATGAAAGTTTCATCAGGATGATTGTTGAGGACAGAGAAGCTAGCGACAGAGTCACCAATTTTATGACTTTTGCAAGAGTTGAGATGCCAGCTGATAAAAACATGGGTGGGTTAGTGCCTGTGGGGTGGCAGAAGGGTCATATAGTCTCTTTCACTCTGCTTGAAGTTAAGACCTGGGCTTACTAATGTCCTTTGCATAATGATGCTTTATCTATTTCCCTGAATCCAGCATTCATGCCTTCTCTAAACTCCTCATATATTGCAGAATTTACCATTTTCTTAGATTCTAGCTGTATGTGCATTTTATCTCCCTTGGTTTTCAGTTGTTAGAAAATAAAAGGTTGAGTGATCTTCGGCTTTAGTGCCTCATTGGAAGGTAAGTTTTTTAAATAGAGTGAAAGCAGCCTACTTAGACCTAGCACAGTCTGTTCTGTTTGTAGCGTTGACATCTGGTGTCATAAATTTTTACTGAATTGCCCTAAAGGAGTCATGCGCCTTCTTTCACAACTGAGGGATACCACTTATGCGTGGTTACATTTTGAGGAACTAAAAGGGGATCCACTGGAGGGCCTCTTATTCTTTCTGCTGAGTAAAATGAATCTACAAAGGACCTAATTGGCAAATTTATAATGATGACTGCTTAGAATGTTATTTCCTCACCAAGAAAAAGAAATGTGTCATTTCCAGGAAAATTATTTTTGAACAGGGAACTTTATGATAAAGTTTTATTTTAATCAATTTGTTACAGAGAAGAGCATGGCTTTCAGAAGTCCAATTTCAATAATTTTAACTTGTTTTTTGTTTTGAATAATTTCTTCCTTCCCTTCTTTCTGGTTAATATAAGATGCACACTCATGTGCTTTCTTATTTTTAGTTTGTTTTTATTTTATGGCTTTGGGGTTTTGAGATTGACAACTGTGATTTATCCCCTGGAAGGCAAAATGCTTGAAAAAGTCATTATTTTTAAAAAATCACTCAAAGGACATATTTCTTCCTTGGAAAAAAGTTGATTTCCTCAGCTCTGATCATATGAGATTATGGGCAAGAAGTCCTTAGTTTTGGCATGTGGACAAAACAGAAGCAGACCCTGGAGAAGGAGTTCAAAATTCATGGCAGTAAGCACATGTTCAGTATGCCAATATTTATGGTGTCACAACCAAATTAAAACCATACCTTCTGCTGTTTACGTAAGGTATGGCATCCAGACTGCATGAGTTTATCCCCATGTTTCCCAGTAAATTGAAGGAAATACAAATGTTCAGGGCCTTTACAAACCAGACTATTTATTTTCACATTCATTTCATTTCTTTCTGTGAGGGAGAGTGGATTGTCTTCATTTGTATTTGTTTTTGAAGTCAGCCAGAATTAGAAGGAATGGTGTTTAGAATGGATGAAGACTGGCTTTGTTTTCATATGTAATGTATTTAAGCAGTTGCATCCTGGTATTCTTTAATTCCTGTATTGAGGGATGTTGAATGTATTGAATATTGAAATGTATTGATTATTGAAAATGGATTGCTTCTTAGATGAGCAATTCTCAATCTCATAGTATTAGAGAAAATGGGTTTCACCTTTTTGGAAAATACCAGACACATACTTATGGTAAGAAGACCTATTTTATGTCTTCATGGAAATTTTTGAAGGATTTTCATCTGGTGACTTTTAAGAACATTAAAATTTCAGAAGCAGTGTGGGAGTACATCTTATTTATTTATTTATTTTTTTACTTTTAAAAGACAGAGAAATTTACTAGTAATTTAAATTATAACAACACTGTTGTGCACTTGTGTAGTAATGTCTAAATTGCATTTGTACAGCAGTGTAGGTGCCAAAGACAATGTAGAAAATTCAGTGGTATTATTGGAAATGGGCTTTATGGAAAACAATGCGTCACATTTGCTGATGGATATGATAGTTGAGTGTGGATGCATTCTTAATGATCTTTTTGACAGTTCTAAGTTTCTCTCAGATTTCATTTTATGCTTCTGTTAGTTAAGACTCTCTAGTCTGGAAAACAATCCGACTCTACCAGATTGCTAGGTGTGTCTTTAATAGGTTGCATTTGATTTCGCTCTTTGAGGGATGGTTGTGTAACACAGTGTCGAAATGAGTTCATGAAAACATTTAGTGACTGAAGGTGAAAATGTTATGCAAGGGAGGAGGCTTTTCATTCATAGAATAAAAGACCTTTTAAGAGTAATTCCCATGGGAGCAAATGAAGCTTGACTATGCAAATCCTTTTTTTTTTTAAGAAAGGATAGAATTCAGGATATTAAGGGGTCTTTTTTTTTTACAGCTCAGTAATTAAAACTTTGTGCATAGGCTCTTTGTTGTTACTCCAAACATTTTATTAGTGATTAAGGTTTTCCTTTGCATTTCCTTTAAAAGACAAAATTGAGCATGGTGTCTCTGTAAATAATTGTCTTAAACATAGGTAAAACAGGAAACAAACTTTCCTTTATCATTTTATTCCAGACTAATTATTCAGTGTTTTGTGTGCCAAGAATTTTTAAATGATCCCAGACTGATCACTAATCTCTTCATATCTTATTTTGGAGCCAGAAAGAAAAGAACTATACATATTACTCTGGGTGTTTAAGTCTTAGGCATATTAGTAAAATCTACCAAGGAAATTTCCTTGGTTGTGTATTAGAAGATTGAAGCGAATGACTGGCTTGTGTAGTCCATGAATAGATCACATTATTGAGTATTTAGTTGCTAGTTATCTTATTTATCAGGAAATGTCATAGGTGTTAAGGAGAATTGGCATGCTCTATATTCAATTCTATACTAGTTGTCAAAATTGATTTTCACATTTTGAGTGTGACTTTGTCCTGTACTGGAATAGGTTGAAAAATAGTTCACATCTTAAAACATTAAGAGATTAAGTTTCAGTGCTGTCAAAAATTTCAGTAAGTAACAAAAATATATACTTTCATTAAACTATTCTTAAACATTTCTCTTTTATTTTCTACATAGTGATAAATGTTGATACCTCAGTGATTTAATGACAGCAAATAAGTGTTACATTTCCTGGGAAACTTGGCAGTATCATTGTGTGCCTGTGTGTAATAACTAACCTATTAGGCTAACTCCGTCTTCACTGTGATTTGAAATTCTTTGTTTCTGACTGTTTCATGAATCCTCTTACACTTTACAGAAAATACCTTGTTTGTTTAAGGACAAAGAAGAGTTGGTAGGATCAAATTTAGCAGAAGTCTGGAAAAAGTTTTGCTTATTCACAAACCCAATGTATAAAAATCCAATGGATTCATCACTTTGCTAAAATATATTGTGTCTTATGAATAAGACTTTTTTTGTTTCATTTCATGTATGTATTAAAACAGCTTACACCCCAAATAATATATTATTGTTACTGGACAAAGGCTGTGGATTCTTTTGCCTTATGTACTCGATAGCCAATTCTTGAGATACCCGGGTTTCAAAGAAAGAAAGAATTTATCACTAGGCACGTAGTAGTAAAGCAAATGGCTTAGCGGCCCCAAATCTATCTCCCAGAACTGTGTTAATTCTGCTAGTTTTATTAGAGAAAAGATGAGCAGGTATTAGGATAATGAACACAGTGGCCCCAGACGATGTGATTAGAGGTTATCTAATTATTGAGCATGCACAGACTGATGACATGCTTAGTCACAGGATGTAGGAAAGAAAATGGCGGAATGAGGTCTAGGTGACTTGTAGGTTCAAGTCTAAGCTCCTGTCGGGTGGGCCCACTTTGGTTAGATCCGGTCTTGGTTATCAAGACAACTTTGGACTTGAGGTGGGTTAGTTCTGGGCTGACCCAGGGGTTAGTTAATAAACATTAATAAATGTTAGGGGCTATCTTTATTGATCACAAGACTCTAAATTTGAAACTGGATAGCTGGGTACAAATGAAGTTTGGTCACAAGGTTTTTACAATTACAGAGGCAGAAGATAAAGGCTGTACTGCCATTACCAGAGTTCAGGGCAGCTGGATTACAATTTAGAGATCTCAGGTATTTTCCTCTATTTCAAAAAAACCAGAAAGCAAAAAGGACTCTATATAATGATTCAGTAATGAGAATCATCCTTAAATCCAAACTTCTCGGTTACACTATTTGTTGCTGTAGCTGTTGTCACTGTGGTAGTTTTGGGGAAGGAAGTCTGAAGGATCCATGTATTCAGATGGTTCACCAGCAGTTTCTTTGCCCCTAAAAATTCTTGCTTGAAATGGCCCAGAGTTTTTACATATGAAGCATATTGGGCCTGGGCATATCTGTGGATTTAGGAAAGAATTAATTTGACCCCTTGTGCAATGAGTCTGAAGTAAGAGCAGGGATTTTAATCTTTCCAGAGTCTGGATCTCCAGGGTCAGATTTTGGCTAAGTTTAGGATGCCAATGATTTCAAAATTGTGCATGCCCTTTTAACTGTTTGCCCATATAGACTGTACAGTGAATGAAACCTCACAATGAACTCTTAATACATTCAGCATTAAGCTCACTTTTTACTATGTTGCTTTTTACTGTTTTGGACTTGTATGAGTTCACTGGAATGAAAGCTCTGTGAGGGTTGAGATTTCCTTCATTGTTACTGGAATTTACAATTAAAAAAATTTTCCCTTTCCACTGCTTTATCTTCAGCTTCTAGAAAATTGCCTGATAGTCAGTCAGTTGCTCAATAATTGTTTGTGAAATGAAAGAATGAAGGATGTTGGAAGCATCTCCTTCTGGAGATAAAATACAGTGAGCTGCAACTGCATTTTATATTCTCTTTTCCTCCTTGTTTAGAATGTAAACCACTGTATTCATTGAGCCTTGATTGGGACTTGGTAGGCACTCAAAACTGGAAGAACAAATAAGTAAAGTTTTTAATGCAACAAAAATCTGAACTGCTGATTTTATTTGTTAAAACAACATATCTATCACCATATTCCTGCCAATTTTCTATCAGTTTTCTCATTTTGCATTTCACCAAATGTTTTCAAATGTATGAAGTCCTTTAACAATCCAAGTCTAAACATTTCAGAGATCTGTGTATTTGTGAGTGTAAACATGATTTTTCCAGTTCAAGACTGCTTTTCAAATTGCCTATTTAACTGTTGAGTAAAACATTTGACTTTTACAAATAGCTTATATACACCCAGAAAAGGGATCTGTGGTGGCACTTCATGTGGTTAAGGATGCTGGAACTGGTGTACCTGAGTAAAGCTTTATTTTTTTTTTTCCTGGTACTCACCTTACCTACCTTCCTGTAGATAAAGCTGAAAGTTACAAAAAATATCATCCAGTTGTTAATAGCTTTGCCGAGCACTGAACTTGTACAATTGCAGATACCCCAGATATGTTCTCCAACATCTTGGGAAAAGCAGCTCTGCAGTCTGATTTACACCATCCTTGATTTCCATAGATTCGTTCCAGTAATATACAATTAGGTAATGTGAGGTGTTATGACTCATTTCTTTTGGCTTTGCACTGTATTGAAAATTTCTTGGCTGGGAAGGAATTGCTTTTCAAACTGTCGGTCCTCCCCAAACAATTCTCCTCCCTTTTCTGAATAGGTAGTTCTCTTTTTGCTCAGACATTCTTCTGGGCTTAGCTGCTGTGTAACCTCCTAACCCCTCATTAATAATTTCCTGAAGCCGGTTTGTTATAAAGAAACAGTAAGAGAGAAAGAGAGGGAGAGAGCGATCTAGAGAGATTGAGAGATTACTCCTAAATGGCCAACTTGAATGGTCTTACTGCACTGAAGGAAGAAACAAGTAAGCATTAGATTCTTTCCACGTTACTTTGCATGTTAATCAAGGAGATCATACCCTTAAGGCAGAAAATAATGAATGCTTTTTTTAACTTCTTTCCATTATTCACATGAAATAGCTTATTTTTTTTCTATATTGTACAAACGTTTAAATGGTTTGAGTACATTTAAAGGAAAAATTATCCTTCACAGGCTTCTTAATATTAAGGGATGAGAAAATAAATTTGCCTCTTTTAAGAAAAGTGATTTTCTTCCCTTTTTTGGAAGAAATTATGGAGGAACTGAATATATTTAGAGACGGGTATTTGTGCTTCCACTTTTCTACGCTGTAATCTTTTCTCACCTTTCTTGTAATTCAGCTGCACATGCTGTTAGTGAATTTTACCCTAGTCCCATGGCTTGCCAGTGGAGCAATAAAAGCTCCCGTGAGAAATGCTGTGAATTCCACAAAACTCTCATTACTCATGGGATCTGGCCAGCGTTGTGATCAAAATTCTGGTCCCTGTGGGAAAATGCGCCTACTTTAATGTTAAGTGAAAGAGCAGAGTGAAAATGTGATTTTAAGTATTTTTATATATGCACACATAAATATTTCTATGAATGTAGAAGAACTAGAGTGGCGTATACTAAAACATTATTAATATTATATCTCAAGGTATATAGGGAGGCAATAGTTTTGGTACATCCCTTATGTATTTAGAGTTTCTAAATTATCTATAGCAAGCTTGTAATACTATTGTATTAGAAGGAATCCAGGGCTAATTTCTTTTTTTTACTAGAGAAGTTGTGCATTTACAGAAAAATCATGCAGAAAATAGAGTTCCCAAATATCCCATCTCACACAGTTTCCTATTTGTAATACTTTGCATTAGTTTGATACACTTTGTTACAATTGATGAAACAATATTATTCTAATTTTACTATTAACTGTAGTCTATAGCTTACCTTAGGGTTTACTGTGATGTACAGTCCTATGTTGGGTTTTTATTTTCTTTTTCATTTTTATTCTAGTAAAATTTAAAACCTAAAATTTCTCCTTTTTAACCATATTCAAATTTATAATTCATTGGCATTAATTAACCATACAGTGTTGTGCTACCATCACCACCATCCATTTCCAAAACTTTTCCATTATTCCAAACAAACTCTGGACCAATTAAGTATTATCTCCCCATTTCCTATACTCTTCCTGCGCCCTGGTAAACTGTATTCTTGTTGTAGACTGTGAATTTGCTTATTTGAATGATTTCACATATCAGTGAACTCATATAATATTTCTCCTTTCATGTTTGGCTTAGTTCACTCTCTTGGATGTCTTTCAGGTTCATTCATGTTGTTGCATGTATTAGAACTTCATTCCTTTTTATAGTTGAATAATATTCCATTGTATGTGTATACCATATTTTGTTTATCCATTTATCTGTTAATGGACACTTGGGTTGCTTCCATTTTAGGCGATTGTGAATTATGCCACCATGAACATCAGTGTGCGAATACCTGTTCGAGTCTCCAGTATCAGTTCTTTCAGGTTTAAACCTAGGAGTGGGATTGCCAGGTCATGTGGTAATTCAATACTTATTTTATGAGGTTCCACCACACTGTTTTCCTCAGGGGCTGCACCATTTTCCATTCCCACCAACAATGAATAAATGTTTGTTTTTTCTGACATCTACTCCAACACTTGTTCGTTTGCTTTTTAAATAGTTGCCATTCTAGTGGTTGTGAGATGATATCTCACTGTGGTTTTGATTTGCGTTTCCCTGATGGCTAATGATGTTGAGCATTTTTTCAGGTGCTTATGGTCATTTGTATATCTTTGGAGAAATATCTATTCAAGTCTTTGCCCATTTTTTAATTGGTTTGTCTTTTTGTAGTTGAGCTTTTCTTTATATATTCTGGATATTAAACTGACATTGGATATGTGGTATGGTGGATTTGAAGTTGTATGGATCCTGGAAAAAAAAATGTTCTTTAATCCATTACTGTGGGTATAAATCCATTGTAAATAGGACCTTTTGATGGGGTTGCTTCAGTGAAAGTGTGACCAAGCCCAGTCAAGATAGCTTTTAATCCTATTACTGGAGTACTTTATAAATAGAATGAAATCCAGACAGAGAGAAAGCCAGAGGGAGAAGTCAGAAGCTAAACGTTGGCGGGACGTGGAAGGAAAGGGAGAGACCAGGAGATGCTGCCACATGCATTGCCATGTGAGAAACTAAGGACTAAAGATCACCAGCAACCAGCCCCAGAATGCCACATTCTTCTAGGAGAAAGCATGACCTTAATGATGCCTTGATTTGGAATTTTCCAAACCTCAAAACCATGAGTGAATATATTCCCATTGTTTTTAGTGAATGAACTTGGAGAATTTCAGTTAAGAACAGAGACCATCAGAGGATAGAAACAGGGTAGATATTGGGTAATTGGAGCTGAAGAGATACAGATTGTGCAACAAGACTGATTGTAAAAATTCAGAAATGGATAGCACAATACTAACTAACTCTAATACAATAATGTTAGTGCACTGAATGAAGCTGAATATGAGAATGATAGAGGGAGGAGGGCTGGGGGCACAAATGAAATCAGAAGAAAAGATAGACGATAAAGACTGAGATGGTATAATCTAGGAATGCCTAGAGTGTATAATGATAGTGACTAAATGTACACATTTAAAAATGTTTTTGCATGAGGAAGAATGAAGGAATGTCAGTACTGCAGGGTGTTGAAAATAGATGGTAATTCACATTTTAAAACTTTAACTTATGTTGAGACTAAAGCAAAAAATGTTTGTTACAAAATTTATATTTTGACTAGTGCATTTCCTAATATAATTTATGTGGACAGTTTAATTGAACACCATAAGAACATGGAACCTTGAGTAAGGCATGAGATTTTGTAGGTTTGTCCAGAGTGATGCCCTGATAAATCCCAGAGTGATTTGAACAGTGAATAAAAAAGTATTTGCAAAGTCTCCTTGGGATAATGGCGAGAAAGGGGGAAAATTCAACTTCCCCATCTGGAGAATTCCTGATATTCTCACAAGCAGTGGGGACAACCAAAGCAATAGGCCAAGCCCTCAATCTTGGGGTTTGTTCATATGAAACTTATTCCTACAAAGGATAGGCTAAGCCTACTTAAATTAGGCCTAAGAGTCACCCCCAGAGAACCTCTTTTGTTGCTCAGATGTGGCCTCTCTCTCTGTCTCAGCCAACATGACAGGCAAACTCATTGCCCTCCCCCTCTCTGCATGGGACATGACTCCCAGGGGTGTAAACTTCCCTAGCAACGTGGGACAGAAATCCTAGAATGAGCTGGGACTCAACATCAAGGGATTGAGAAAACCTACTCAACCAAAAAGGGGAAGAGATAAAATGAGACAAAATGAAGTATCAATGGCTGAGAGATTTCAAACAGAGTCTAGAGGTTATCCTGGAGATTATTCTTATGCATTATATAGATATCACCTTTTTAGTTAAGATGTAATGGAGAGGCTGAAGGGAAATGCCTGAAAATGTAGAGCTGTGTTCCAGTAGCCATGTTTCTTGAAGATGATTGTATAATGATATAGCTTTCACAATGTGGCTGTGTGATTGTGAAAACCTTGTGTCTGATACTTTTATCTACCTTATGGACAGATAAGTAAAATATATGGATTAAAAATAAATTATAGGGGGAACAAATGTTAAAATAAATTTAGTAGATTGAAATGATAGTGATCAATGAAAGGGAGGGATAAGGAGTATGGTAGGTATGAATTTTTTTCTTTTTATTTCTTTTTCTGAATTGATGTGAATGTTCTAACAAATGATCATGATGGTGAATATATAACTATGTGATGATATTGTGAGTTATTGATTATATACCAAGAATGGAATGATCATATAGTAAGAATGTTCATGTTTATATGTTGTTATGTTTAAAAAAAAAAATCCCATTCTTTAACCCAACATCCTTCATGGTGTTTGCTTGAGCAGCCAAAGGAAACTGAAACATTTGGTTTCCAAATATTTTCTTCCATTCTGTAGGTTTTTTTTTTTTTTTTTAACTTTCATGATGAAGTGCTTGAATGCACAAATGTATTTAATTTAGATAAGGATCCATTTACCTATTTTTTCTTTTGTTGCTTGTGCCTTTGATGTCAAGTCTAAGAAACTATTGCCTAACACAGGTCCTGAAGACCTTTCCGCCTGCTTTCTTCTAGGAATTTTATAGTTTCATTCTTATAACAGTCATTACGAGTTAGTTTTTGTATATAGTATGAGGTGGGGTCTACCTTTGTTCTTCTGCTTATGGATATCCGTTTTCCCAGCACCATTTTTTGAAGAGATATTCTTTCTCCATTGAATGGGCTAGGAGCGTTGTTAGGAATTAATTGGCCATTGTTTTAGTTTCCTAGCTGCTAAAACAAAAATAACATGCAGTGGTTTGGCTTATCAGGAATTTGTTGACTCATGGTTTCAGGGGCTGGAAAACTTGCTTTCTCTTTTTGGTTGGCTAACACTGACAAAATGCAATATACCAGAAATGGGTAGGCTACTTTGACAATGAGGATTCGTTAACTTACAAGCTTACAGTTTTAGGCCATGAAATATGTTCAGACTAAGCCATCAACAGCATAACATCTTCTCTAAAGACCGGCTACTTATGAGCTTGGGCTCCTCTGTCAGATAGCAAGGCACATGGTGACATCTGCTGGTCCTTCTCTCTCGGGTTTCCTTGCTTCCACCTTCTGGCTTCAGTGACTTCCTTTCATTTTCTCTGGGGCTTTTTCTGAGAGCTTCCTTAATTTCCTCTAGCTTCTCAGGGGGCATTTATCCTCTTATAAAGGACTCCAGTAAGAGGATTAAGACCCATCCTGGGGTACTCCTCAACTGAAATAACCTAATCTAAAGGTCCTACGCATAATAGGACTCTACCCACAGGAATAGACTAAAAGAACATGACTTTTTCTGGGGTACATAGAACTTTACACTAGTACATGGGGTGAGTGTCTTCTGGCTGGCTGGCAATATTTGACTCCTTTTTCCTTCTCGTGGCAATCTGTGTGGCAGAATCTTCTTTTTCTTCCAGGATCTGTTGACTTCCAGCTTCTTGCTTCTCCTATGGCTTCTTTCTCTTTCTGACATTTAGTCTACTTATAAGGGACATCAGTAATCCTGCTTAAAACCCAACCTGATTCAATTGGATCACATCTTAACTGAAGTAAAATAACGAAGACATTTTATTTAATATGAGTCCATACCCACCAGAATGAAGACCAAAACCAAAAACCTGTCCAAACTGGGCTACACATCTCAAGCCACCACTATCATGATGTGAGGGTTTATTTCTGAAGTCTCAGTTCATTTGCACTGGACTCTGTTCTTGCGTCAGTTCCATGCTGTTTTAGTTCCTGTAGCTTTGTAATAACTTGAGAAGTGTGAGCCTACCAGCCTTATTCTTCCTTTTCAAGATGGTTTTGGCCAATCGGAGCCACTTACCTTTCCATATAAATTTGATGATCGGCTTTTCTATTTCTGCCAAGAATTCTGTTGGAATTTTTTTTTTTTTACATGGGCAGGCACTGGGAATCAAACCCAGGTCTCCGGTATGACAGGCAAGAACTCTGTCTGCTGAGCCACCATGGCCTGCCCCACCTATTGGAATTTTGATTGGAATTGTGTTGAGTCTGTAAGTCACATTGAGGAAAATTGACATCCTAACAATGGTCTTTCAATCCATTAATGTGAAATATCTTTCCATTTATATAGACCTGTTTAAAAATTTCTTTTAGTAGTGTAGTTTTCCATGTATAAATCCTTTACAGCCTTGTTAAATTTATTCTTAGATATTTGATTCTTTTAGTTGTTATTGTAAATGGAATTCTTTTCCTGACTTTAGATTCTTCTGAAATTATGTTCATATTGTTTATTTCTATTGTATAGAAATACTACTGATTTTTTAGTGTTGCTCTTGTACACTGCCACTTTCTTGAATTCTTGTATTAGCCCTAGAAGCTTTATTGTGGATTTTCAATATATAGGTTCATGTAATCTGCAAATAGGGAAAGTTTTATTTCTTCCTTTCTACTTGGGATGCCTTTTTATTTCTTCTTGTCTAACTGCACTGGCGAGAACTTCCAGTACAATATTGAATAACAGTGGTGACAGTGGACATCCTTGTCTTATTCCTGATCTTGAAGGGACGTTCTTTCAGTCTTTCACCATTGAATATGATATTGACTGTGCATTTTTTTCTGTCCTGTATCATCTTGAGGAAGCTTCCTTCTGTTCCTAGTATTCTGAATGTTTTACTCAAGAAGAGGTGCTGTAGTTTCTCAAATGACTTTTCTTCGTCAATTGAGATGATCATGTGTTTTTTTCCCCCTTCATTCTATTAATGTGGTATATTACATTAATTAATTTTCTCATGTTAAATCACCCTTGCATACCTAGGATAAATTCCATTTGATCTGTCTTTGGTAATAGGGTGATGTTGGCCTCATACAATGAGTTAAGGAGTGTTCTCTCCTCTTCAAATTTTTGGAAGATTTTAAACAGGGTTGTTGTCAATTTTTCTTGGAATGTTTGATAAAATTTACTAATGAAGCATTCTTCTTCTGGGTTTTTCTCTGTTGGGAGGATTTTTTTTATTTTTATTTTTTTAAAATGTAACAACATACAAACAAACATTCTTACCATATAATCGTTGCATTCTTGATATATTATAGTCTGTAACTCACAGTATCATCACATGGTTGTGTGTTCACCACCATGATCATTTCTTAGAACATTTGCATCAATTCAGAAAAAGAAATAAAAAGAAGAAAGAAAAAAACTCATTCATACCATACCCCTTACCCCTCCCTCTCATAGACTGCTAGTATTTCTATATACCCAATATATTTAACCTTTGTTTCCCCTATTTTTTTCTATACCCCTTACCACTCCCTTTCATCGATCATTAGCATTTCAATCTACTAAACTTATTTTAACATTTGTTCTCTCTTTTGTTTGTTTATTTTTTAATCCATATGTTTTACTCATCTGTCCATGCTGTAGATAGAAGGAGCATCAGACACCAGGTTTTCACAATCACACAGTCACATTGCGAAAGCTCTATCATTATACAGTCATCTTCAAGAAACATGGGTACTGGAACACAGCTCTACATTTTCAGGCAGTTGCCTCCAATCTCTCCAATATACCTTAACTAAAAAGGTGATATCTATATCATGCGTAAGAATAACCTCCAGGATAACCTCTCGACTCTGTTTGAAATCTCAGCCATTGACACTTTTTTTTTGTCTCATTTCTCTTTTCCTCCTTTTGGTTGAGAATGTTTTCTTAATCCCTTGATGGTGAATCTCAGCTCACTCTAGGATGGTTTACACCCCTGGGAGTCATGTCGTTGGGAGGTTTTTTTAATGACTGACTGAATCTCTTTGCTTCCTATTGCTTTCTTGAGATCTATTTCTTCTTTATTCAGTATGGATAATTTGTGTATTTCTAGGAATTTGTGCATTTCATCTATTTTATCTTATCTAGTTTGTGGCAAATAGTCATTCCTAATATCCTCTTATAATCTTTTTCAATTTCTAACGATTGGTAGTAATAGCCTGCTTTCATTTCTGATTTTAGTTATTTGTGTCCTCTTTATTTTTCCTTGTTGGTCTAGCTAAAAATTTGCCAATTTTTAACCAACGTTTGGTTTAGATGATTTTCTTTTTTACACTTTATTTCATTTATTTCCATTTTAATCTTTATTGTTTCCTTCCTTCTACTTTCTTTGAATTTAGTTTGCTCTTGTTTTTGTAGTTTCTCTAGTTGTGCATCTAGGTCTCTGATTTGAAATTCATCTTCCTTTTTTTTTTTTTTTTGTATGCTATATGGCGGGGGTCACATTTCACATTTCATTCTTTCTCCACACAATGAGTATCCCCTTATTGCAGCACTATTTGTTGAAATTTTGTTTGGTTGGTTTTTGTTTGCATGTTTGTTTTGTTTTGGGAAGTGCATGGGCCAGGAGTCGAACCTGGGTCTCCCGCATGGCAGGTGAGAATTCTACCACCGAACTGCCCTATACCCCCATCTTGCTTTTTAATGTGAGCATTTAGATTTATAAATTTTCCTCTCAGAACTGCCTTTGTTGCATCCCATAAATTTTCATTTACCTCAGGATATTTCCTAATTTCCTTCTGATCTCTTCTTTTAACCATTAGGTGTTTAAGAGCACATTGTTTAATTCCCACCTATTTTTGAATTTCCCAGTTCTTTTCTGTTATTGATTTTTAACTTCAATCCATGTGGTCAGGGTATGGCAGAACCCTGACCACAGAGTTTTATGTTTATTGAGACTTGTTTTGTGACCTACAATATGCTCCATCTTGGAGAATGACCCTTGTGCGCTAGAGAAGAATATGTATTCTGCTGCCTTTTGATTAAGTGTTCTGTATATCTCTATTAAGTCTAGTTCTGTATATACCATTTAAGTCTTCTGTTTGCTTATTAAAATTCTGTCTAGATGTTCTAATCCATTACTGTAAGTGGTATATTAATGCAATCTCCTGCTATTAATATAGAACCATCTGTTTCTCCCTTCAAATCTGGCAATATTTGCTTCATATATTTTAGGCATCTGTTGTGTTATGCATATGTATTTATAATTTTTATTTCTTCTTGAATTGACACTTTTATCAATATATAGTGACCTACTATGTCACTTGTAATAGTTTGATTTAAAGTCTCTTTTATCTGATATTATTATAGCTACCCTAGCTCTCTATTTGTCTTGTTTCCCATTCTTTCTCTTTCAACTGATTTGTGTCTTTGAATTTAAGGTGAGTCTCAAGTAAATATATCTAGTTGGTTCATGCGCTTTTATCCATTTTCCCAATCTCTCCCTCTTGACTGGAGAGTTTGGTCCAGTTTGATTTAAAATAAACACTGGTGATGTTGGAGTTTCTTCTCCCATTTTGCCATTTGGTCTCTGTAAGTTTTTAACCTTTTTATGTCTGATAATACCTACTTTCATATCCATTTGATTTTTTTTTTATAGTGTACCATTTAGAGTCTCTTCTCATTTCTTCCCGTATATAATGTTCAGATATATGCTTTGTGGCTACCATCAGGGCTTGAATTTAACATCCTGAATCTATAACAATCACCTTTGATTTCATATGAACTCACCTCCGATAGCATACATATATACTGTTCCTATACTCCCGTATCCCCCACCATTTAATTCTGCGTCTCAAATGATATTTTTATATATGTCCGAAACCATAGATTTATCATTACTTTTATGGGTTAGCATTTTAGTATCATAAGAAATAAATGCAATACAATAGAAGCGGCATTTATTTAACCCATGTGGCTACCTTTACCAGAGACCTTTGTGCCACTTAGAACTACTGTCTCATGGCTTTTCCTCTCAGTCAGAAGAACTCCCCTTTGGCGCTGCTGGTCAGCCCCGTCGAGTGGTGACAAATTCCCTCTCCCTTTGTAGCTTATCTGGTAATATCTTAGCCTCTCCCTCATTTTTGAAAGACTGTCTGGCTGGATATAATATTTTTGGTTGGCAGTTGTTTCCTTTATCACTTTAAATAGTTTGTCCTGCTGCCTTCTTGCCCTCATGATTTCTGATGAGAAATTGACAATCTTATTGGGACCCCCTTGTACATAACAAGGTTGTGTTTCTCTTTCAGCTCTTCTTTATCTGTGGCATTCGACAATTTGATTCCTATGCATCTCAGTGAGTTTTCTTCAAGGTTATCCTGTTTGGGGTTCATTGGACTTCTTGAATGTGCATATTCTTGTCTTTTGTTAAATTTGGAACATTTTCTGCCATTATTTCTCTGAATATTCCTTCTGCCCCATCTCTCTTCTTTTGGGATTCCTATAATGTGTATATTGGTACACTTGATGTTGTCCCACAGATCTCTTAGGCTCTGCTCACTTTTCTTTTATGTTATTTTTCTTTCTACTCATCAGCTTACATCATTTCAATTGTCTTGTCTTTGTGTTCACTGATTCTTTCTTTTACCAGCTCCAATCTGCTATTGAAACCCTGTAGAGATTTTTTTCATTTCAGTTACTTTGGTCTTCAATTTTAGTAGTTCTGTTTGGTTCCTTTTTAAAATTTCTATCTTGGTATTGAGATTCTCGTATTGTTCACTCATTGTTATCTTGAGATCCTTTAGTTCTTTTTCTGTGGTTTTTTTTTTTTTCAATCTCCTTGAGCATATTCAGGTTCATTCTTTCCAAGTGTTTGTCCGTTGTCTCCAAAGTCTGACATTCTCCATTGGTGGTTTCTGGATTTTTATCTTGTTGCTTTGCATGAGCCACTATTTCTGGTTTCTTTGTTTCTGTTGGAATCTCTTGTTGCCCCTGGACATTTTAATATCTTAACGTCTTAACTGTGGGATTTAATCCCTGAGCTGTGCTTTCCTTAAGACTGTATCCAGCTAGAGTTGTCAGCGCATTCCTTCAGTGCCAACAGCTAAGAAAAACAATCAAGCCCATGCAAAAAATACCTTTCATAGAATTTGTAAATTGTCTCTACCTTAGCTGGCGGTCTTCTGATTTTTGCCCTCCCATCAAGAAGATCATCTTGAGGGAAAAGTGAAGTGCCAGGGTCCTCTTGACTTTCGAGACCTGCAGCCTTGTCCTGGGCTTGTGCTTATTTTACCCTTAGAAACTCCCTCCACCCCCCCCCACACACAGGAATTTAAACACCCTTTCTACTACTTATGAATTAGACTATTTTTTGCCCACCCAAATGCTCTGTTCTGTGACTCAAAGCAACTATTCCTTTGCTACAGTGCAACTTTCATTTAATTGTTTCTTTCATTGCCTAAGCTGTTCACAAGGTGTTTAGCCTGTAGGATAAGTCCTGGGAGGGTGTGCCAGAGATGAGTTTCCTAGTTCAGTTTTTCAGGCTGCCACCATATTGATGGGTACCTACTGACAGGCACCCTAATTTACACATACATGTTACTCTGCTCTCTCTGGAACAGAGCCAGTTACCCCCAATGGGAGTCAGACTGGCTCCACAACATGCCAGGGAGGGGGTAGAAAAGGAGTCACCAACAAAGATACTATGAGCTTCCCCTGCCTGTTTTTAAAGCTGTATCTTCTTGAATTGTCGCTGACCTAGTTAATGCAAACTTTATCTTTTTTTCCAGAGTTCTCAGGAAGATGTGCCACAGATTTCTGCTACTTGTTAAAAGATTCTTTGGGGAAATAGCTTCCTGGAGGGCTTATGCTGGCATGTTGGTCTACTGGAAGCTCCCAAAGCCAATGCTTATTTTTAAAACGTAATTTAAATTGTGGGGAAGAGAGGCAGCATGGCAAATACAAACAAAAAACATTTTCTCATATTTTAAAGGAAAGCACTTCAGCTGCAAGAATGGTTTTTAGCAGCCTAGCAAATGAGATTCTTAAAAGTGTCTCTTCAGAGTTGATATTTAAAGTTGGTTGTTAATTTTATTGCAGAGTGAATATAGTCAAAGCAAAAAGTCTTGTGCAGCGGTTGGCATGGAAGAGTCATCACAACAATTATCTCTGTTATTTTGGTATTTAACAGGAAATGTTGTTTTCATATGATTTAAGAGTTTTGTCTGGAAAGAAGAAAGACACCTACTAATATTTGGTATCATATGGGTTTTCTTCTTTTTCATTTAAATTATTTTTTAAGTTTAGTTTGTAGTATGTACATCATACTCTTAATCTTTAAGAGATTAAGAAACCCCACAATATTTGTACACTTTTTGGAAACATCTGGAACATGCCATTAGGTTGCATACCAAGGGTGTTCTTTACAGACAAGTGTATAAGATATAAACCATTGAAAAACAAAGCAAAACACCTGCCTTTGCAGCTGCATTCCCCAGTAGTAGACGATCCAGGGACCATGTAGACCAAATATCTCCTGCTATTCACACTCATGAGGATGGAACACAATGAAGTAAAGCAGATTAAGGAATCATAAATTAATTTGCCTTTCTATCCATCTATTCCGACATACCAGCATCTGTTCCCCTATTGAAATCAGGTAGTTTCAGCCAGTCCTGTTTTGGTTTGTCCCTGAGATTGCACACTTGCATATTTTGAAGTAGGTGAAGTTCAGAAATTCATCTATTTTTGTGGCTATTTTGTAGAAAATCAAGAGTTACAGTTGATTCAAACTCCAGGTGTAAAACTTGTAGAAAATATGCCCTAAGGAATACTATTTATTTTAGGAAGTAACACTGCTGTTTGTGTTTATGACACTGAAGATTAAGTTTAAGGGAATGATTTAAAAGACTGGTAGGTAGTGATGACTTTGTATTTTATGCCTGCAGTTGCAACTATGCCTTGATTAAAGTATTTTTGGATGTCATCCCCCATTGACTTGTTTAACAAATCAACAAATGTACAGTTTGTCTAAATAAGCAATAAATTTGCAAAATAATAAAAAAAAACCATGCAAATGTTTTGTTTCCTGAATCTTAGTTTTTCATATTGCCCTTGTACTGCATTTTCATGCCTTCATTATGATGTTGAATTATTTTGATTTCATGTTTCAAAAAAACTGCTGTCCCCCGAGTCTGGAATGTCCCCTGAGACTGGAACCTTTCAAAACTCAGTAACCTCTGAGACCAGGGGATATTAAGGGAGAGCTCTAAATTTAGGATTTTAAGTAGGGATCCAAGTGTTGAAGCAACCCTGTGTATTAACTTGTGGTGGGAACATCTGTTCCATAGAGTTGTGTGGCTGCTGCTGTTCATATGTACAAATCTTTAATATAAGGCAGCTGGTCAGTGGCTTATGTGTTTAGCTACTGTCTTTTCTTTTTTTTTTTTAACTTCTTTTTTGGACTTCTATCCTGTTTACTTCCTAGTGGCTTGACTCTTAAGAGATCAGAGAGCAAGATCACTTTTGTTCATTCTGCCTACTCCCTTTCTTTATGTCATTTAAGATGTGTAATGTTGACTCACCAACACTTACTCAGGGTGTCGGAGCAGAGCCATACACATTTCTGTTTCCAGCCTTCTTGACATGGAAATTGAGATTATTCCTGTCTTCTACCTTTTTTTGTGGAAGTCATTTTGAAAATTATTTCAAATACTCTTAAATAAGCTTGATGTTGTCTTTTTTATTGCTTTTGTTCTGGAAATTTTCAGGCCTAAAGAGTCTTAAAAAATGGAAGCATGCACTGGGAATGATTTACATTTCATTTTCTCTAACTCTTCCCTTGTGTAGGTGTGGTCCTTTTGTAAGAGGTTAAGTCATTTGGAGTCATGTAGGTCATTGGCGGCAGAACTAGAATACAAGACTAATTCTCTGCTTCATCATGACCTGTTATTAGTTTATTTTGCTTTGATGATAAATAGGTGAGCTCTTGAGAAAAAGCAGTGGTTTTTCCCTCCGTGATGTTGGCAAATTTTTAGCCCTCTGGCCTCAGAAAATAGACTTTCTGCATTAAAATAAAAAAAATTGTCATACTCATTAAATGAATAAATAATACACAAGATCCTTTTTCATCAAAGAGCTAAAAACCTTCCTGTAATATATTCTTTGATAATTTTCTTTGATATGGAAATGGAATCATCTTGGGTGAAATATTGTACAGAGTCCTTTAAAGTATTTTAATTCCTATTCCTGATTTATAATTTTGTATTTCTGGTTAGTTTGCTTACATTATGCTATGAAACCAGAACCATTATTTTTGCCTCAATCTAATTACATACCCCATATTCTTGGAGGTAGATAAGGAAACATTTCAGAATTTCATATTAAATTTATTGATTTAAATTTTTTTTCTATCTTCTCTGTCAGCAGTGAACAATATTAGTGCTTTTTGCAGGATTCACAGTACCCCTTTTAGCATATCTCATAGGTAGTTTTAATGGTAGGTCATGACCTACTTTTTTTTTGCATGGGCAGACACCAGGAATCGGACCTGGGTCTTTGGCATGGCAGGCGAGAACTCTGCAACTGAGCCACCATCGTACCACCTGGCCATCACCCACTTTTATCCATATTTTTCATAAATATAATAAATGCCTCCTATTGTTGGAATAAGTATTACAAACCAAATATGAGAAGCAGACAGAATATGAATTACATTATCTTAGTTCTCAGCATTTGATTTGGGTAAGATGTGCTTAGCTCATGGCAGCAGATGACTGAAATATGCTTCTGATAATGGGCCGGGTGATTCAAGAGGTATATTGAATCCATGAGTGAATATTGTAACAGAGAGAGTGTTACAGTAATGGATATTTTTCAGATGAGAATTGAAACTCAACTGCTGAGTCTGTGTGGTCTTTAAAATTCCCAAGGTGCTTTTTTTGCAAGACTATGGCTTGTTATCCAGCATCATGGTCAAATGAGTAATTGCTCTGTCCCTTGCCTCCTGCAATTTCATTTGTACAAGGTCATCATATCTGCCTCCTGAGCTGAACTGTCTCATTAAGGGCGTGTGGCCTTTCTAACTGAGTGGGCGTGATCTCTTTCATTAACAAACACATGCATTTATCGTTTGCCTTTCCCTGCTTTGGGAGAAGAGGCTGTAGTTGTTTAGCTTCTATAAACTGGAGTTGGCTTTTTTTCCTCTTTTCATTGCAATATTTGATTTTCTTTTTAATTGGATTTTTGGCAGAAGGCATGAGTTTGTCTTCACTTTTCCCTCCGTATTTCTGTATACTAGGAGAAGTTTATAAACAAATATTAATTGAGCATTTGTTGCATAAGGAGCATAATGCTGGACACAGGTGTTACAGCAATGAAGAGAACATACAAGACCACAGCCTTAATGGAGACCATATATATTTTAGGGAGGTGAGAAAGATGAAGAACAATGTAGATGAGTAAACTGTGTAATATGATAGAAGTTGATCAGTGCTGTGTATTGGTGTTAGTTAAGGTGGGGTAGAGGACATTGCTACTGTTTAAAATAGGTCATGGAGGAGGAGATTTTGAGCATAGTTCTCCTCTCCTTACTGAGGAGATTTTGAGCATAGATCTTAAAGAAATATGAAGAGAAGGCCATTCTCAGGCAGAGCAGATAGCAGATGCAAAGGACTGGAGGTAGGAGTGTGTCTGGCATGATTGATCAACTGCTAGGGGGTTAATGTTTCTGCAGTAGGATGACCAGATGAGTGATGAGTTTTGTAGGGGTTTTTATAGCTCCTGCACTGAGAATAGACTTTTGGGGGTACAGAGGAAACATTGTAATGGTGGCTTGGACCAGAGTGAAAATGGTGTCATTACATTTTGGATATATTCTATAATTAGAGCTGTTGAATTCGCCAACCCATTGGAAATTGGGAGTTGAGAATGGATTGTAAATAAGCCTGGAAGTTCCCTCTGTTGCAGGTCTGGACAAGCATCTTGCGTCTTGACCTCTGGCCTGCTGGTTTATGTCTTACAAGTGTCAGGCTACTTGTTAACTGCCCTAACTTGGTAAGAATGATCACATGAATTGATTATGACAGTGAAAGGATGTAAGAGGTAAATGTTAATGATGGATCTCATTGTTCTTTTTAAATAATTCTAAGTGATCAATGAATGTAAGTAGAAAATCAATAGAAGAGCAGGAAGCAAATGGTGCATTGATTTGGAAAAATATTACCAACTTCCTAGCTAAGTGGAAGACTGGATTTTTTTTTTTTTAACAAAAGCAATTTGCACTTGAGTAAGAATTCCATTGAACAATAAATGTTGCTAATGCTTACTGCTTACTGAGTGCTTACTATCTACCAGTCATGCTTCTAAGCCCATTACAAATATTAATTCCTTTTGCCCTCATGAAAGCCCTCTGAGATAAATTACTGTCATTATTCCCATGTTAGGGAGATTGTAAGCTACTTGGCCCAGGTCAAACAGCTGAATGGCAGGGCATGCTGGGGTTCCAACAAAGGCAGTCTGGTTCCAGAGTCCATGCTAATTTGTTAGAAATAAAACTCTAATTTGGTTAGGAGCTTTGCTTAGCTGACAGTTTCATTTCTTAAGTGTAGACGAGTCAATGAGGATTTCAATACTCTCTGAACTTTATTCTCACTAAGAGTGCGTCTTGGTTTTAACAAAAAGCATAGACATTTGGGATCAGAAGAATCCATAGAGGAAGAAAAGAGAGAATTTGAAAATATTACTTAAGGAGACCTGGAACTGAATTAACTCTTGGTTTCCTCACTTGTTAGCTGCATGACCTAGATTTTAGTCATTTAACCTTTCTGAATGCTCATTTCCCTAATATGAAATTTCCCAGGGCGACTTTAATGAAAACTCCTAGGAAAATTCCTGGTCTACTTAATAAATTTTAATTTATCTTCCCATACCTCTGCTAGAGAGGCTGAAAATCAATATAGGCATTTCTACAAATAAATTGGATGGAATTTTAAAAAGTTTAGTAGAGAGTGGGCAACAGAACAACCCATTGTAGCTTCACAGCTTTAATGTATGAATTTATTCGAACCAGTGCTTGTCAGCCTTGCATGTGCATTTGAACCATGCAGTTATCTTGTTTAGGTGCAAGTTCTGATTCTGCAGTCTAAGCTGGGCTTGAGATTCTGCACTCCTAACAAGCCAGTAAGAAGCTGATATGGCTTGTTTGTAGATTACAGTTTGATTAGTAAAGACCTATCACAGTGTATTTATGAAGATGTACCATAGGAAGTTATGGTAAATAATATTCAAGTGAATATGAAAACATTTTTTTACATGCATTTTCTTATTTATTCAGAAATAGGTTAAATAGGTGTATGTGTCTACATCACATTTATATTATCACAAATGGAAGCTCACTATGCACAGTGGTTTTTATCTTGCATTCTTTCCGTAATGTGTCTTGGAGATGTTTCTGTATCAACACGTTTCACATTCTTTAAAACATCTACACAGTGTTTCGCTGTATGAAGGAAATTTAACTCACTTAACCAGTCTACTTTTTTTTTTTTTAGCATTTCAAACTAAATTTGTTTTAGCATTTGTTCTCCCTATTATTTATTTTTATTCCACATGTTCTACTCCTTTGTTTTGACAAGGTAGATAAAAGGAGCATCAGACACAAGGTTTTCACAATCACACAGTCACCTTGTGACAGCTGTATCATTATTCAGTCATCCTCAAGACATGGCTACTGGAACACAGCTCTACATTTTCAGGCAGTTCCCTCCAGCCTCTCCATTGCATCTTGAATAACAAGATGATACCTACTTGATGCATAAGAATAACCTCCAGGATAACCTCTGGACTCTGTTTGGAATCTCTCAGCCATTGACACTTTGTCTCATTTCACTCTTCCCCCTTTTGGTCGAGAAGGTTTTCTCAATCCCTTGATGCTGAGTCTCAGCTCATTCCAAGATCTCTGTCCCACATTGCTAGGAAGGTCCACACCCCTGGGAGTCATATCCCACGTAGAGAGGGGTAGATATAAAAGTATTTTAACAGAGATTTTGAGAGATGAAATCAGCTGTATCATAGATAATATGTATTTATCCTTATCCTAGGCTGTGTCACTGAAACATTTTTGAATAGATAGATGTCTAGGGAAACTGTGAGGCTATCAAACACAGATGTTTTAGAAGGAATTCCTTCAATGAAATAATCAGGCTAGATAACTGCTGATATTAATTTTAGCCTTGTGATCTGATGTTAAGTCAAAAACTACCTCTTGCTGAGATGGATAATATGAACTTTATATGGTATCTAACACATCTAATAATCAGAAGAAATCTCAGAATTTCCTGAGAATTCTCAATAGAAAGTACAAGTATTCATTGGCATATATGTAATTTTGCTCTCTGATCATAGGATCATAATATCATATATCATATTTATCATAATTGATAAATAAGAAATGCCAAGAAATATATGCATCCTATTATGCAGTTCCTTTGATTTATTGTTAGTAGTAGTTTTTTTCACCTGTTTTAGGTCATGATCATTTGTGTACTGGTTTTCAGATATTTTTGAAATCTAGCTGACTTATTAAGAAGAGTAAATGGATAAGGCATTGTTATAGACCATACATAGAGTCTTCTTTTACACAGATGTAATGTTAGTAAGGAAAAAAAAAAGTCTATTTATGGAAGATATGTTTTCTCTCATCCAGCTGAATTTTAAAGGCATATTTTCAAGTATTTCTAGACCTGCCACCTGTTAAATCATGGTGATCCTAACGATATTTTTATATGAAAGAAGCTAAGCTAGAAATATAAAGTACATTAGAGGTTGGAAAATGTAAGACTTTTTGAATCCTGTTTGCATTAAGCTCTTGGATCTGCCTGTTCTGGCTGGACTTCAGGAGTGCCTGAAATGAACACAAAGGAATGGTATGTATTTATACTTCTGTAAATACGGTCCTGTATACTTTCCACCGAGAACATGCGAGCAGCCCTTTTATGGTCAGCCAGGGGTTTTCCCACAGGCCTCTGGCCTCTGGACAGACCGCAAGGCTATACGCACAAGAGTGTGTTTTTGATACCATCCATAAGAGTGGTTCCACCAGCTAGTTCTTTCTAGAAAATCCTAGAAATGATTAAAAAGGCAGTTCTTTTTTTTTCTAGTTTCTTTTCCTATTCAATTTTCAGTTTGCTAATAGTTACTGCTTCTCAGATGGACAGTGTAACCTTGTTATTTTGACTTTGTTCTGTTCAGATTTGTGGGGGTTCATGGACTGTATGGTTTTTTATATTATCACCCAAGCAACTTCAAAATTTCTTTATGAGGAGTCTCAAATTACATTCAGATGTTGACATAAATTATTAACTGACTCGAAAGTTGAAAGAAGGATTATAATAGTATTGATGGGTGATGTTAGGGAGCAGCATTTAGCAAACACATATTTGATATTTTCTTTTGGTTTCACGTTATTTTCTAACAGTGAATTAATATTAACACTGATGGTAGCATTATTTTAAAGCTAATGTAGTCTCTAGTAAGTGTTAAACCTAATAATAATAAACCACCCTTGCTCTCTTCTGTAAGCAAAATTATTCCTATGACGGGTGGTTGAATGTCCATATTTGAAACCAAGGTTTTCTATAGAAGTACAGAACAGAGCCTGTTGGGAAGCATTAATTCTCCTTCCATGGCTCATTGTCCCTCATCTTGCCACTTTCTCACATGTAAGATGGTACTATATTTTTAATAATTTTCTATGAACTGTTCAACTTCTTGGAAAACATTTTATATAGCACTATTTATAAGCTATATAATTATATAAGAAAAGTTCCTCTCAGGTCACCACTAAAGCCTCCTTCCCCCACCTTCTTTACCTTGCACTGAACCCAACCAGGAGACCTCCTACTCACCCCTTGGGTCTCAGCTTAATAATCGCTGCATTTATACATTCATTATTTATCCACAAATATAATATTTATAGATTCTCAATCTTCTTAGACTCCGAACCCGTTTACACTTGTACAGACTTTTGAAGAGCTGTTGTGTACTTATATCTATTGATAGTTACCACGTTAGAAATTAAAACTGAGACATTTAAAGGTATTTATAAATTCATTTAGGAATAGCAATGATAAACAACTTAACGTTAACATTTTATGAAAAAAAAAGATTATATTTTCCACAGCAAAAAAATGAAAGAGAGGCATTGCTTTAATTTTTTTTTTGAAATCCCTTTAATATCTGACTTACTAGAAGATGGCTACATTTTCCATATACTTCTGCATTGAATCTCTTGCAGCATCAGTTAGTTAAATCATTAGTTAGGTCAGGAAAATTTGACAGTATACTTATGAGCAAATGAGAATGAAAAAGGCAAAAAAAAATCTTAGTAGTAGTATAAAATAGACTTGACCTTGTGGTCCCTGAAAGGGATTCTGCATAGACTCTCAGAGATCCCCTGACAATACTAAGCAAACCACTATGCTTGACCATGGATAAGTCAGTGCACAGAGACAAAAACCCCTGCTGTTGCAGACCTGAAGTTTATTCTTAGTATTATGCAATTTTCCTTTTAAATACTTCTAACTTTCCCACTATGCTTGAGTCTCAGAATGCAGGGACTTCTTGTATTTGAATCTCACTCAATGTTCATTTTTCTGTTTACATTACTAAGGATTTGTAGAATGAATGAATTACATCAGCTATTAATGGCCAGCTTGACTATATGATTTTTTCTTTTTTTAATTGTATAATGTAACATACAAAATATGTTAAATTTGTATATGTTATTATACAAATTAACAAAGCAAAGAAAGAAAAAAAAAGCAATAGTTTTCAAAGCACGCTTCAACAAGTAGTTACAGGACAGATCCCAGAGTTTGTCTTGGGCTACTATGCCATCACCTCAGATTTTCCCTTTTAGCTGCTCCACAATATAGGGCACTAGAAAGAGTAAATATTTTATCATCACAATCAACTTTTTTTGTGTGTGTGTGAGAAATAACATATATACAAAAAAGCAATAAATCTCAAAGCACAGCACCACCTTTGATCATTCTGTCACACTCTAGGGGAATTTGGGGTATGGCCATTCTAACTTTTTCATGTTGGAAGGGGCTGCCAATACTATGGGGTAGGGAGATGGAGCTAGCTGATGTTCTGGAGAGGTTGGGCCCTTTAGATTTCAGGACTTATTTGGTCCAAGGACCCATCTGGAGGTTGTAGATTTCTGGAAAGTGCAACCCTTGTTGAATCTTATATATTGCCCTAGGTGTTCTTTAGGATTGGCTGGAATGATTCTGGTTGGGCTTTGGCAAGTTATGATATGTAGCAATGTCTAACTGAAGCATATGTAAGAGTACCCTCCAGAGTAGCCTCTCAACTCTATTTGAACTCTCTCAGCCACTGATACTTTATTAGTTACACTTCTTTTCCCCCTTTTGGTCAGGATGGCATTGTTAATCTCGTGGTATCAGGGCTGGACTCATTCCTGGGAGTCATCTCCTACACTGCCAGGGAGACTTTCACCCCTGGATGTCATGTCCCACCTAGGGGGGAGGGCAATGATTTCACTTACAGAGTTAGGCTTAGAGAAAGTGAGGCCACATCTGAGCAACAAAAGAGGTCCTCCAGAAGTAATTCTTAGGCATGCCTGTAGGTAGGCTCAGCTTTTCCACTACCTACAGAAGCTTCACAAGAGCAAGCCTCAAGATCAAGGGCTTGGCCTACTGTTTTGGGTGTCTCTAATGTTTGACATAGTATCAGGGGATTCCCTGATGATAAAGTTTAATAGTTCCATATTTTTTCTCCCGTCCCTCAAGGGACTTTGCCAATACTTTTTGATTATGTCCTTCATATATTCTAGGATGTATCCAGGCATTATATTAAGCTATACAGGATTAAAGGCCCTCATTCTTATTCTGGGCTCCCTGTATTTCAGTTGTTCAAATGAGCTATCCAGACAAGTTGTGTTAGATTATGTGCTACAGAAAATTTAGGTTCTGGACAAAATAGACCTTTCTTTCTTAGATCTCAAAGAGTAGGTGCGGTTCTAAAATATAGACAATGTCTTCCTTATCTCTGTGTTCTGAGTTACCTTAATCCCGACCTGATCAGCTTCATTCTTATCTCTGAATACCAGGTTATAGATATATAATACAGCCTCTCAGAAGTCCAGAAATAGTAATTACAACTCTAGATTAAATGTGTCTGCTATAAGAGCTTACGTCTAGGCCCTTGTTTTCTTATAAGCATTTTCTAAAGGAGACCATACAATAATCGTTCTTTCGTTTCAGGCTTATTTTGCTTCACCAAATGTCCCACAGGTTCCCTATCGAACAATATATAAATTTTGACTCCATTTTTTTCTCTGTGAACAAAGATATAATAATTATCCTTTTTACTAAATCTTGTTTTAAAACACTTAAAAATGATTTGCCATTTGGTTAGCATTTTCTTTAGCAATGGTAAAGTTGAATACTTTTCTTCATAAATTTCTGCTCATTTGTATTTTTTTGTGAAGTACATCATCATATGTGTTTTGGCTTGCTAATGCGGTTGGAATGCAATACACCAGGAAAGGATTGGCTTTTATAAAGGTGATTTATTAAGTTACAAGTTACAATTCTAAGGCCATGAAAATATTCAAATTAAGGCACCAACAAGAGGATATCTTCTCGGAGAAAAGGCTGCTGACATCTCGAATACCTTTGTCAGCTGGAAAGTCACGTGGCTGGTATCCTCTGGTCCTCTTTCAATTTATGTACAGTAATTTTCAAAATGCATAGTTAAAGGGATCACTTTTTAAATAGTTTTTTTCTTTCTTTTTATGAAATAATTTGTTTTTTTAATGAAATGTGAATATGACCTGGTTCATTTTATTCAGGAACCAACTCATTGGGATTGATTGTACTAAACCCATGTCACGTCCCTCCCTGCCCCCTTTCCTTATTGGCAAAGGATTCATCCTTTTTCTCTTCTCGGAGGGGGCCACTTCACCTCTTAAGTTTTACCTCCCCACAAGCCTGGTTGCTTAGAAGGATATGGTGGAACAGAACATCCCCCTTTCTTCCTTCCTTTATTGCTCCTGAAGACAAGAACAGAGGCTCTTTTCATGTAAAGGGTTTTATTTGGTAAGCAAAAAAAAAAAAAAAAAACATTGGCAAAGTGATTATGGAATCTTTTAAAACTATTAAAATTGAGTCAGACTTTTTTGCTGAAGTGGTAAATGAAGTTCAACAGGGCCACTGAACTCAGTGTATCCCCTGGAGACTGTAGCTCCCAAGACCTCCTTTTTTTAGGGCTTTAGAACTTAAAACATCCTTTTACTCTTTTGTCACCCTGACTGATAAAAAAATATACCCAAAGAACTGACCATCCACTGAGCAAAGTATTTGTTTTGCTAAATGTTGGGCAGTCACCCAGTAATCCTCCCAAATACAGTGTTTCTTATAGATTATGTTGGAGAATGTGGTTTACACATGAATCCAAAAATGGAATTTTCACCTTTATAACTGGGTCTCTGAAGAGGCCTAACCTATTTACCCGCCAAGTCAGCAATAGCGGAATCCTGGGCCCTTGTGGAAGGGGTTAGCGAGTGAATGCCCACAACGGCAGTAAGGGTCCTGGCCTGTTTGAAGCTATTATGTTCCCCAAGAAAGCTATGTCCTTTAATCCTCATTCAGTATTGCTGGGTGGGATCTTCTTGGTTATATCCATGGAGATGTGACCCACCCAAATTGTGGGTGGTAACTTTTGATTAGGTGGTTTCCATGAAATGTGTCTCTACCCATTCAAGGTGGGGTTGCTTACTGGAGCCCTTTAAGAGGAACCATTTTAGGAAAAGCTTTAGAGCCCACAGAGCCCACACAGCTAGAGATCTTTGGAGATGCCAGAGGAAAATGCCCCAAGGGAAGTCTTATGAAATCTGGAGAGAAAGCTAGAAGATTTCACCATTTGCCTTTCCAGCTGAGAGAGAAACCCTGAATGTCATCTGCCTTCTTGAGTCAAGGTATCTTTTCCTGGATGCCTTAGGTTTGATTATTTTCATGTCTTTAGAACTGTAAACTTGCAACTTAATAAATTCCCCCTTTTAAAAGCCATTCTGTGTCTGGTACATTGCATTTTGGCAGCTTTTACAGACTAAAGCAGGTCCTAACAAGAAACTGATAGAAACTCAGAGTTTAATGAAGAGACTTTAAAAAGAACAATAGTAAACCCACTGTATGTTAACCTAAATAACATAATTTTATGAAAAATAATTATATATTCCAAAGAAAAATTACATTAATGAGTGGCATTATTTTGCATTTTTGCAAATCTCTTTGATGCCTGGCATAATAGATGACAGCATATGCTCGTATCTGTGTCTGCATTCAATCTATCGTGATATCACAACATGTAGCTTTTAGAAAACTCCACTATATACTCATGAAAGAATGAGTGTGCAAAAGACAAACTGTGTGTTAATGTTATTATGAAAAATATTTTCATCTTGTGGACTTATTAAAAGGGCCTTATCCTGACTCCAGCCAAAAAGAGTAGTAATTTATATTTATCTCCCCAAATTTGCTTTTTATATTCTTATTGCATAATAGAAAATGGAGAGATATCAATTTGGAATTACACCTTTCTGATATATTTCCATTCTGGCAATTGTCAGTTTGTGTTTTAATATTTTACAAAGTGTTAAACATTTTAGGGCGGTGCGACAGTGGCTCAGTGGCAAAATTCTTGCCTGCCATGCCAAAGACCCATATTCAATTTCTGGTGCCTGCCCACACCCACAAACACACAAATTTTTTTAAATTAAACATTTTAATTGCCTTAAGAGCAAAGACCGTGTATTTTTAATTGTGTACTCCTGCTGCTTAATTTAAGATACATATAACCTACTTAACATGCAGTAAGTTTGGATGTCTTATTCAGTGCATGAAGAGTATTTCATTGAAATGAGGGGAATATGTAGCTGCTATAGGGATACCTACTGTGTTCGCCAGCATTCTTTGGCTTTCTTTTATTTAGGTCTTTAAACAACCCTCTGAATTAGTTGATAGCCTTTTATAGGTGAGGCAGCTAAAACTTAAGAGACATTATGTAACTTGCCCCAGAGCCTGAATTTTACACAGGCCTGACTCCACCATAGGATGGTCATTATACTTTATAATACATATTAACTATTGTTCCATACTTTTTTTCACTCTTTGAGTACAAATATAGAATGCTGTCTCTGGTTTACTTCCTTTAACTAACTAAAGTAGATATCAAGGCTTTTGATATCTAAAAGCTAAACTTAAGTGCATTCATTTATAATTAATGAATTAATTCAAAAAATTTTACCCTACAGACATAAATGGTAGAAAATGTGAAGGTGAATTTAACACAGACTCTTAACTGCATTTGGACCCTTTAGCATATTACATATTCCTAATAATATATCAAATTAGCATTATATTAGTAAGTAAATATCCCTCCATTACACCTTTTATTTATACATTTTATAATTCTTTGAGCTACTTTTGAGCCAAATCATACAGAGTAAGGAGCTTCATTTCTGATTTAGTAACCTTGCATTTGTCCATTGCGGTGCCTCTTGCCTTAGATCTTTTCAGCAGTAAGATTTGATGTAGTTAAGTGTTACCTTGGGCCATTTTTCTTGGATGGTTATGAAAAAGCATCACCACTGACGCTCCACACCCCCACACCCAAAGCAGTCCACCCTGAAGTGTCCTGAAGCATATGCAGTAACCAAAGAGGTTGACGTGATCCTGGGCAATTTAAGCCTTCATGGATCTTTGTCTATAATTTAAGTGTTTTTCCGGTTGAAATATAATACTCTTTGTCCTGTAGCGTGCTTAGTCTTTTGATTGTCACTGTGGAGTTATCTTTTCAGAAGCCCTGCATTAGTCTGGGGAAGATAATCCAAAAATGTTTTAATAACAGGAAATGTTTGCCATTTCAGCCATAATACAAAAGAATTCATGTTTACTGGGAGCTGGTCAGGCATCTGCTTTCAAGTTCTAAAGGTCAGAATTCTGAAGCTGTGCTGTCTTTTGCCATTCAAAGTTCCTGTCCATTTTGTCTATTCAGAACAATTTTCCTGCATTCCCAATAGAAGCTGTTTTTTTTTTTTCTCTTCTATAGTAGCAGGAAAAGGAAGTTGAAATTATTGTCTTTATGAAAGGAATCTCAGCTTTATATGGGGTTTCATTTTTGTTTACAATTAAATGTCTGTGTGGTAATGCCTTATTTAATAGAAGCCTTTTAAGGTAGGGTAAACTATTCGCTTGACATTGTCCCTCCTAAACATTTAATATGATTTTCTATCTTAAATATCCTTCACTGATCAAGCTCAAACTTCTTATTGCTTTCATCTCTCCAGCTCAGATCACTTAAGTCCTAGCTATTTTTAATTCTTTTCAGTTCCCCAAATTTGATGTTATGATTTTGTACATGCTACTGTCTCGGCCTGCAGTTCCTGTTCAACTGTCTGCTGGAAAAATCTTACAACAATAAGGGCAAACTATATAGAATTTTATGAGCTAAATCCACTTTTGAAAGGTATTAATTCTTACAATATAACTTTAAGAAATATCCACCAGCATTGTATATAGGTTATCTAGTATTCATATAACAGCTTATAGGTGAGGTGAAAACTAAGAAGTTTTTGCTTTTGGGGGATTAGGAACATGTGAGTCTAATGACAAATTAATCCAGTTAGTAATCCAGTTCATTTGGATTAAATCCAAAATCAAATTGTAACCGATGTAGTGTTCTAGCACTAGTGGATCACATGTGTGAACCAAGGACTTTTCCTTTCCTTTCCCTTCCAACCTATCTCCCCGTTCCTCCCCTCCACTCCTCCTCCCCCTCCCTCTCCCCCTTCCCTCCCATTCCCTGCCCTTCCCTACCCAACTTTTTGGGCCTTCTGAGTAGGAGTTTGAGCTACTCAGGTTCCTAGTAGTTCCAGCCTATCAACACAGATAACATACCCTGAAAGGATCTTTGAAAGTAAGAGAGGTAACTTGATGTGAAACCAAGCATTTAAAAACATTACTAGCTGTCCCTAAAATCTGTAAGTCAGTAAGGGCTGATTAATCAAGGAATCTTTTCCATTCTGCTCTGTGTAAAGTCTGAGTGTTAACCTCAGTTAACTCCTATTGAACAGTAAATCACGACTGAACAGTAAAGTCACTGAAGTAGAAGGAAGGGAAAATGAATGCTTTTGTCTCTTTGGATAATTCTTTTGTGTTTTGATACTTCCAGAAGGCTGGATGAATAGAGTTCCTGTTCATATGCCATGGGGCAAAACCAGCTGTTTTTTTTTTTTTTTCCAGTAAGTTTTGTAATTTTTATTGACGTTTTGCTATGAAAATTTGATTATATGAGCTGTAAAAATGCCACTTACTTTTTCTCCCCTTTCCTTTCTACCCACTTATTTTCTTCTGATAATTCACCTGGATAGCTCAGGACATAGAATATTTATTTTCTGCAATTTATTTTTTGAATAGTCAGTGCTTAATTTTTTGAACTATCCAGATCCTTGAGTATTAACATGAATTAACATACTCTTAACATGTTGTTTAAATAGTATATTTTTTTATTCAGTCAGTAAAGATTGATTTGTATCTTCTGTTTTCTTGATGGCTGACAGTTTGCTCGTTATTTTATTTTATTTTTTTAATTAAAGGTTTCCAAGTTGAAGGTCAGTAATGCTCAGTTTATTTCAGTGTATTTAAGTAGCAGATGTGTCACTGCTTCGTCATCTATTATGCCCAGCTAACCTTACTAAATTGTTCCTAATTGTCTAATTTATTGAAGTTGTCTCTACTTATGCCTTCTTTCTGGAAGAATTTATGCACATTATTTAAGTTTACAGTTGCTTTGCCCACTTATTTTTTTTTGTTACTTTGCTTGTCTCTCATGTAAATATAATTATGTATGATTAGCATGACAATCTACTTAAGAAGCGCCATAGAGATAAACACTTAGTCCTTCAGTTACTATAAACTTTGTTCTTCAGATAACCAGTGTGAAAAAAAGTGGACTCTTTTGTAAGCAGTGTTTTCAGAAAGTCCCTGATGGCTAAATTCTGTTCCTTTAGGAGCTGTGTATAAGAAGTCTTTAAAGGCAACCATAAAAGGATGTTTTTCTTGGTCCTTTAAAGACTGGCAAAAAGAGCAAAAAGAAACCGTATCGGTTGATTAAAAGGAAAGATATCTAAAAAGGCCTGTGTAGAACATGGAATGGGCAAACTATCTCCTTCTGGCCTGTGCACCAGCCTGTCCCCCTTTTCTATCATCTGGGCCTCAATTATTCTTCCCAGCAGCCTGTCCCCTGCTCCTTTACAGCCCGTCCAGCTGTTCTGAGGTGGGTTCTGTGTTTTATTTTTGTGTTACCCAGCCCAGGTCTTTTCTTTTTACCTTAGCCTAATGCATTAGTTAGTAAATCCCACCTTACAGATGCAAGTGTCATGCATGAATTTTCAATCTTTAAAGATAAAACAGAATCTATGGGTAGATGGAAAGGGTGCTATTATGTGCTCCACAGTCTGGCAAAATATAATCACATGGATCCGTATAAGTTAGGAGGGAGTTTCTAAGGGCTTAGTATTGCTAACAGTACTTAGTAAAGTGGAAAATAATATTCTATAAAACAGGAATGAAACGAAGTTGTGTTTCAAAAATGTTCTCTTTAACCCAACCACAAAAGGTGAATTATTTCCATATACTGGATATTTGAGATGTAGTTAATGAATTTAGAATTCTAGAAATATTCACCACTAATCTCATTCATGTATTTTGCCATCTAGCAAAATACATTCTAGAGTTATCTTTCCACCAATGCCCCATCTCTGTGGTTTGTTCTTTACGTCTCTCACTCTTGAAATGTACCTGCCTCCCAAGTGTTTACAGATGAAATTTTACAAATTTGAAAAGACTTTAAGCCCCAGCTTAAAAGCTGTTTTTCCCTGTTTCCACCCTTTTTTGCTCATCCAATTCATCTGCAAGTCATCTTTCTTCATGTTTGCTCCCACAACCATTACTCCAATTCAGCAGCTCCCTGGGTTTCTTGCTTGCCCTCATTTGTTCCAGGGAAATCTTTTAAAAATGCAACTAACATCCTGTGAAGCTCCTGCTTAAAATCCACCAGTGTTTTCCCCAGCAAAATTAGAATATATTCCAAGTGTTTTATTCTGATTCCAGAGCTTTGCCTTAATTTCAGACTTTATTTTATACAAGTTTTCCCCATTGCCATTCAATTTAACTCTCATTTCCACCAAGACACCCATACCAAGCTTGGCCTAGTTCTTGCAGTTCCCTCTGTTGGGAGTTCTTTTACTCTTGGTCTGTCTTTCCATTTGGATTCTAGCATCAATGCCTCCTGCAGGCCCTACCCTTGTGCTCGGCCTTGACTACTGCATTGCACAACCCCTGCCAACACATGTGCGTCTTTGCTAAGTGCTTTTACTTCCCTGCTTGAGTTTCCCTTTAGTTCCCCTGTGCTGCCCAGCAGAGCTGAAGTACTGGAGAATTACTGCCTCCTCTTCCAACATTTCTCAGCCAATGACTGATAGGAATCCGTATATAAATACTCCCAGCTCCCCCTTCTCCTCAGATGGGAAACTCAGAAGCACGTGCTTGTTCACCGAGCCCCATGCTTTGTTCGAAGATATTAACTGAAATGGCCCTCGGTGTCCTGATTCTGTTCCCTTTATTGGCCCCCTAATTTCCTTGTCTTATCTCCTCATTTCCCTACTGATGTTTCTTCCGCCTTCCAAATAAATTATTCTTAATTCCTTGTCCCATGATTTGCTGCTATGGGAATCAGAACTAAGGAATTAACCGATCTGAAAAAGTCCACCTGTTGTCTCTCACATCACATTATTTTAATTCTCTGCATAGCATATATCACTATCTGCTATTTTCCTTGTTACATCAGGTAAAATTTATTTTGAAATTTTCTTTTCTTTCCTCTGGATTTTAAAAATCAAGAAAATGGGTTGTCTTTTTCACTTCGGTATACACAGGAATTAAGGCATTGCCTTGTTTATCACAAGCAAGCAGTAAATGATTGGTGAATAAATGGACAAAGGCTAACAGAAAAAAAAGGGCCGTATTTCAAGAATATGAGTCGTAGGTTAAAGCTGCTCAGCTGCTCATGAATGGCAGCACACTTGACTGTGTGCTAATGAAGTTTTGAACTTTTTTTATGGACCAGCTTTGCTGAGAGAAAAAAGTTTTAGCTATTCATTTGGCCAACAACTATTGAGTGCCATTTCTGTGCTTCTGTGTGTTTTAGACTAGACTACTTGGCTGGGCTGGCATTTTAAGCAAACCTTTGAAAGAATATTCCAACTGTTGTAATTAGGAGCATAGTGTATTCTAAAGAGGGAGGGCGTTTCTTTTTAGGAGTAGGCTTCGACAGTTACCCACCCTGCCACCTTTTCTTTCATTTTTCCTCTCCCGCCACTCAGGTGCCTGCTTCCTGGGTTCCTCTGACGCCCCACAGCCCTGTTTCTGCTTTTCTGACTTCTGTCTTTCTCCAGACCATGATCTGCATATGTGCAGGAATTGAGTTTTTTTTTTTTGTCTCTGCCTCCTGTTCCTTGCATTTATTAGCAAATACTGAATAAATATTTGCTGACTAATTGGATATTATGTCTCTTAGAGTACTGGTTTACCTGTTGCATGTCTGGTTTTGGGAAATTTCATGGGTTATTTTTAAAGAAACAATAGCATTTGCTGATCATTCTAATGACATTGAATGGAATTCAGAAAAAAAATTGGTGTTTATATTTAATTTAAGATGGTTTGAAGAAGATAGCTTTTGAATGTTCTTTGAAATAACTTCTTTGTTTATTTACAAGTTAATTGCTTTCTCCAGATTTTCCCTTTAACACTAGTAATTAAAAGTATTTAAAATTTATTAGTAATCAAATACAGCCCTGTTTTCTAATTCTATCCATTGAATAACATTAGTGTGGTTATTATCTCTTTGTTGTTTTGAATTAGTCTTTTTAGCTACTGGATCTTTTTTTAAGACTCAAAGAATGTTGAATTGTTTGATTTATAAATAAATATTCATTTTGATCTTAGGCATATACAGCTAGGTTTAACCTTTTTTAATACTATACTGTTATTGTGGGAGAATGTGAGATCTAGATGTATTGAATTAATAATAATTATATCTGTTGATTAAGTTATGTTAATTTTCCCCATGATTTAAAATTTTTATACAAAGAAGACATTAATCACTTTGTGATTCTTTTGGCCACATGAATTATTTCTAGAAACCACAAAATAAAAATATTTAGCTGTAGTTTTTTTTTTTTTAAACTGTTTTCATTGTATAGTATAACATATACACAAAGCAAAGAAATAAGAAAGCAGTAGTTTTCAAAGCACTCTTCACAAAGTGGTTACAGGACAGATCCCAGAGTTTGTCATGTGCTACCATACAATCCTCGCATATTTTTCCTTCTAGCTGCTCCAGAATAAAGGAAGTTAGAGGGTTTAAATACTTTTTAATCATCACTATTGACTTTTTTTCCCTTCTTTTTTGTGAACAATAACATGTATACAAAGAAACTATAAATTTCCAAGCACAGCACCACAATTAGTTGTAGAACGTATTTCAAATTTTGACATGGGTTACAATTTCACAATTTTAAGTTTTTACTTCTAGCTGCTCTAAAATACTGGAGACTAAAAGAGATTTCAATTTAATGATTCAGAATTCATATTCATTTGTTAAGTACTATCTTCTACGTATAATTCCACCATCACCTTTGATCTTTGCATACCTCTCATTGGGGTTGTTTGGGCTATGGCAATTCTTTATCTTTGATACTGAAAGGTCTGTCACTAATATGAGGTAGTGAGATGTAGCTATCTGATGTTCTAGAGAGGCTGGGCTAGGTTTCAGAACTTACCTGGACTGGGGACGCATCTGGAGGTTGTAGGTTTCTGGCAAGTTACTCAAGTGCCTGGAACACTTGTGGAATCCTATAAATTGCCCTAGGTGTTCTTTAGGATTGGCTGGAATTGTCCTGGTTGGGGGTTGGCGGGTTATGATAGGTAGCAAGGTCTACCTGAAGTTTGCGTAAGAGCAACCTCCAGAGTAAGTCTCTCGACTGTGTTTGAATTCTTTCTGCCACTGACACTTTATCAATTATACTTCTTTTCCCCCATTTGGTCAGGATGTAATTGTTGATCCCATAGTGCTAGGTCTAGATTCATCCCTGGGAGTCCTCTCCCACATCGCCAGGAAGACTTTCACCCCTGGATGTCATGTCCCACATAGCAGGGAGGGCAATGATTTTACTTGCAGAGTTGGGCTTAGAGAGAGTGAGGCCACATCTGAGCAACAATGGAGGTCCTCCAGAAGTAACTCTTAAGCATGCCTATAGGTAGTCTAAGCTTCTCCACTACCTACGTAAGCTTCACAAGAGTAAGCCTCGTGATCGAGGGCATAGCCTATTGATTTGGGTGTCCCTAAAGTTTGACACAGTATCATGGGATTCCCTGATGGTAAGGTTTAATAGTTCCATAGTCTTTCTCCCCTCCCTCAGGGGACTTTACCAATACTTTTTGATTATCTGTTTAATATACTCTAGGATGTTTCCAGGCATTACAATAATCTATACCGGATTAAAGGACGTTTTTCTCATTCTGTGCTCCCTGTGTTTCAGTTGTTCAAATGAGCTATACAGATAGGTTGAATTAGATTATGCACTACAGAAAATTTCAGTTCCAGATCAAATGAATCTTTCTTCCATTGGTGTCAAAGAGTATGTGTGGTTCTAAAATATAGACACTGTCTTCCTTAGCCTTATGTTCTGAATTACTTCTTACCTGTAGTTTTAAACAAAGATTTTACAAAGTGAAACAGGCGTCAAAAGTCTCTGGAATTTCATGGCTAATAGATGTTACTATTACACTCTGGAAGCCACACTTCAAGACTTTTATGTATTAGAAGCTAGGAAATCCAGAGCTGAGTTTGACACTTCATTGTTAACACATGCTATGCCTTTGGTCTAACTTTAATTTGAGCCATTATTCAGAAGAATAAAGTAGATAGGCCTTGCTATAGGTGTCACCATCAGTTATCCTGTTCATGTATTTATTGTATACACCATTTGTCACTTTTCTGGGACATTTTTGATGTGGGTTATTATGGTATTTCTTTACTGCTTTCTAAAAGTTACAGCAATAAATAATGTCTAAGTAAATAATGAAAGCAAATCTATTTGAGAGTATTATAATATTTATTATGACTATTTTTTTTTTCACTATGAGATGCACATCTTATATAATTTATCATTGTTGAAGTTGTAAAATGACATTTGGAATACATGGAACATGTTTCTTTTTCCTTCTAAGGCTGTTAGTAAATCAGTAATGCATCTTAACGTCACTGAGGTCTTAGATGTATTAATCACATATAAAGAGTAATTCTTTTGAAATATGAAGTATAATGATTAATGTCACATATCTTAGAACTATAAAAGGCCTCAAGGCATCCAGTAGTCAACTGTGTACTATTATTTACCCTCCTCATAAAACAGCTAAGGTCCAGAGAAATTAGCAGAATTATTGAAAGTCACATAGCTAGTACGTATATGAGTGGAATTAGGAGGATTTCAGTAATATGTTGGTTATCTAATTTCTTAGAAATAATGTGCTATTTTAATTGTCTTAAGCTCAGTGTTGGTGGGAAAGAAAGAGGCACTATCACCTCTTATACACTAGCTTTTACAACTGAGTATTAGGACCCGAGCTGTTGCCTTATTGTGCTGTTTAACATGGTAGCCATTTGCCATGCATCCCATTTAATTTAAATGAATTAAATTGCATTAAAATAAAATAAAAAAATCATTTCCTTAGCTGCTGTAATCAGTTTCATGTGTCCAATAGCCACATGTGGCTACAATATTGGAGAATGCAGATATAGGATATTTCCATTTTCCAGAAAGGTTCTGTTGAGTGGCACTGGCTTACTGAAGAAAGCAGCACATTGTAGAGGGACCCTTAGGTAATCATCTTTAAAGCCTAAAAGCCACCTAAGAGAGGTAAGTTTTTCTTAAGATACAATGTAGAGGATTCTCTTTACACACCCTGGGAAACCTGCCTTCATTTTTTTATTAATTCTAACTCTGGAATCAAAATATTTTTTAACAACTAGGAGGGTCCTTATAATGGATTCTTTTCAGTTTGAGAATTTTTTTTTTTTTTATATTATACCATCTCAGTCTTTATTGCCTATCTTTCCTCTGGTTTCATTTCTGTCCCCAGCCGTCCTCCTTCTACCATTCTCACATTCAGCTTCATTCAGTGTACTGACATTATTGTGCTACAATTAGGTAGTATTGTGCTATCCATTTCTGAATTTTTACAATCAGTCCTGTTGCACAATCTGTATCCCTTCGCCTCCAATGAACCAATCTCTACCCTATTTCTATCTCCTGATGGCCTCTTTCTTAACTGAAATTCTCCAAGTTCATTCATTAATGTTAATTCATATCAGTGAGACCATACAGTATTTGTCCTTTCATTTCTGGCTAATCTCATTCAGCATAATGTCCTTAAGGTCTATCCATGTGTTACAAGCTTCATGACTTTATTCTGTCTTACAGCTGCATAATATTCCATCATATGTATATACCACAGCTTGCTTAGCCATTTATCTGTTGATGGACATTTGGGCTGTTTCCATCTCTTGGCAATTGTAAATAATGCTGCTATAAACATTGGTATGCAAATGTCCATTTGTGTCCTTGCCCTCATGTGCTCTGAGTAGATACTTAGCAATGGTATTGCCAAATCATATGGCCAATCTATACTCAGCTTCCTGAGGAACCACCAAACTGCCATTCAGAGTGGTTGTACCACTTGACTTTCCCACCAACAGTGGATAAGTGTGCCTCTTTCTCCACATCCTTTCCAGCACTTGTTGTTTTCTGTTTTATTGATAATGGCCATTCTGGTGGGTGTGAGATGATATCTCATTGTAGTTTTGATTTGCATTTCCCTAATAGCCAGGGAAATTGAGCATCTTTTCATGTGCCTTTTAGCCGTTTGTATTTCCTCTTCTGAGAAGTGTCTGTTCATGTCTTTTGCCCATTTTTTAATTGGGTTGTTTGTCTTTTTGTTGTTGAGTTAAACAATCTCTTTATATATTCTGGATACTAGACCCTTATCTGATATATCATTTCCAAATATTGTTTCCCATTGTATAGACTGTCTTTTTACTTTCTTGACAGAATTCTTTTATGCACAAAAGTGTTTAATTTTGAGGAGTTCCCATTTATCTATTTCTTTCTTCAATGCTCGTGCTTTGGGTGTAAGATCTAGGAAACCGCCTCCTATTATAAGTTTTATATTTCCTTACATTTTATTCTAACAGTTTTATGATCTTTAATGTTTAGGTCTTTGATCCATTTTGAGTTAGTTTTTGTATAGGGTATGAGATATGGATCCTCTTTCATTCTTTTGCATGTGGATATCCAGTTCTCCAGGCACCATTTATTGAAGAGACTGTTCTATCCCAGGTGAGTTGGCTTGACTGCCTTATCAAAGACCAATTGTCCGTAGATGAGAGGGTCTATATCTGAACACTCTATTCGATTCCATTAGTCAGTTTATCTATCTTTATGCCAGTACCATACTCTTTTGACTACTGTAGCTTCATAATACACCTTAAAGTCAGGTAGTATGAGTCCTCCAACTTCATTTTTCTTTCTCAGGATATTTTTAGCTATTTGGGGCATCCTGCCCTTCCAGATGAATTTGGTTATTGGTTTTTCTATTTGGTTCTGGGTGAGATTGCAGCCGGTCCAGCTTGTCCAAATTGGTGTATGCTGTGTCTCCAGTCACTGATGTGCCCCCTCCAGTTGTTCTGTACTGTTCATGGCTATTTACTAGCTGCTCTGGAGGACGAACTAAATTCCACACCTCATTAAGCCGCCACCTTGGACCTATTGGGAAATTGTTTTTTAGTAGCCATTTTTCTTGTCTTCTATTAAGACATGTTTAGTTTTAGACATTTCAAAAGTATTTGCTTACATGGTGTGGTTGGAGGAGCTTGCAAGCCCCTGCTTGCCCCAGAATCTTCCTTCTACAGGTTTACTGGTTTCTGCCTTCCTCACCTGGAGGGCTTGCAGTTCCCAACGTCAGGGCCAGTTATAATGTTAGAGGTCAGAGGGCACTGTTTCTGGAAGGCTGTTGTTAATGTTTATTCCAAGAGTAGAGAGACCACCAGCGGTCTCTAGCAATGTACGATTAACTATGGCTTCAGTGGTATTTACTATGGCTTCAGTGTTGTGCTTGGACAATTGCTTGGCATGTTGTAGGTGCTCAGTAAACACTTTAAGAGTGAGTAAAGTTTGAAGGAAAGAATGATTAGTGACTTATGAAGACTTTTTCAATGTTGCTCTTTTATGATTCTATAATGGTGCCATCATGTCTCTTATAATAATTGTTAGCCCATTTAATAAGCAGTATTTTGAACTCCTACTATATCCTGGACACTATCTTAGGAGGAAGGACGTGCTGTTTACAGCTGCCTAGTTGATTATATGAACATTGCTGGGGCTGGTTTCATTGTTTTTTCTTTAATAGTCCCAAGAGGTACCTTGTAATCCATGTCTCCTTCCATATTTGCTTGGAAGTCTAAATATTGTACTTGCTTCCTCAAAGCTTTTCCTTTCTAGCAGAGGCTATTCCAGTTTTCCCCCCTTTTATTCTAATACTTCATTTACTCTTCACACTTGGACCCATCATAATCTCTTTTATTTGCTTTATAGAATTCATCTTATGTATCACTGTTTTAGCAAACTTCTGATCTGCTTTAAAACCATGTTAGGTTGCCCTGCTCTAGGCTTACCACTTTTACAGCTCCTTTCTCGATCAAACTTTAATATCCTTAATTCTTCAACAAATATATTTTAGGGTCTACTATCAGGCATTATTCTGGGCTGTGGCAATGTAAAAGTAAGAAACATGGAAACATGTGGAGAATAGACAGTGAATAGGCAGGAATAAAAGTTGAGAGTTAGAGAGGCCTGAGTAGTTTAGGTAAGACAAATGACACTTGTACAATGGATTCAGAGTGTGTGGAATTGGTAAATACTTTTCTGTCTGTCAGGAAGAGTGACAATATGCCTCTTTGTACTATCATCCATTCCTTGTTCTTTTCTCTTGACCCACTTCCCATTCCTCTTCCCCTTCCCAGATCTTTCACTGGTCCATACAGAACATTGTTCCCTTTACCCCTTCATCATTTATGAATATTCTCTCCACTTTCTCTTCTTAACTCAACCGGCTCACCTTTATAGCAGCTCATTCTTTCATGCTGTACATGTAAACAGAAGCATAGTCGTCAGTGCCCAAGGATGCTTCCTACCTACTGAAAACCACTAATCTTTCGAGGTTTATGCTATGTCATCATAAGGCCTCAGCCTGTCCTCTTACTATCATCTACTCCCTTAATCTCCTCCTTTATTCACTAAAGACTTGAGCATATGGTTCAGTTTCTTCCTTGGCCCTTTCCCTGCCATCAAATGGAGTGTAATAGTGAAGAACTCAACTCTCGTGGCAGATTTGACTTTGCCCCTTCTTAAGAGTGTGGCCTTTAGCCAATCTCTCTAAGCCCAAGTAGTTCCTTCCTATTCAAAACTGGAATATTAGTTGGCTCTACTTTACAGAGTTGCATGTAATTCCTACTTCCCACTACTTCATATATTACAGAGTTGTAATATATGTAAAGTATTAAGACAAAATCTGAAATATAACAAGCTTTCAATAAATGTTTAGATACTATTGTCATCACCCTGGAAGAGTTTAATAGGTGACCCATTCACTCCTCTAGACTCTTACTCCTTTATACTCCCTGTCCCCAATGACCTTTATTCCGCTAAAGCTACCTGCATCATGATCATACTAAGTTTTTCTTCACATCTGAGAGTTCTGTCTCTGAAATATTAAGTTCAACCATCTCATTCTTATTCGCAACCTAATACCCTCACAGCTCTCTCACTTAGTTGTATACATTTCAGCTGTATTTCAGACTCCTGCAATTACCAGGCTTTTGTCATCTCTCTCTTTCTTCATTTTTTTCTCTCTCTGGCCTTCTTTCTCTCCCCATCAAGCTTAGACACACTAGCCTGTCACTTCAGATATAGCCTTTCCAGCACCCTCAAAACAATCATACCATTGTTCTCCTGTTATACCAATCTTAACCCTAGATTAACCTGTTCAGCTTCCTTCCCTCGCTGCTTATTCACTAGCTGTATAGTCCATTGAAGCAAAAACCAGGGACCACATAAACTGATATCGTTATACATTTATCATTTCCTAAAGCAACTGGATCCTCACCTCTGCCTGGTAATCCTTTGTTTCCCTTGTCAGCTTTTTCTTACTTTCTCAACTGAAGCTGTTTAAAACCTTATCTACTTGATTCAGACTTTTCTCTCATATGATATGCCTCCCACATAAGAGAGAAAACAGAAGTCACCAGACAGGAATTTCCTCAGATTTTCCCTATAAAGGTATATATATCCCAACTTCTGGCAACATCCTTCATCCCCTGCCTGTTAGGGTGGAAGGGGTACCTTCCTCCCTTTTAAGGGTAATCCTCTACTTGCGATCCGAATTTGGGTATGTTTCTGGTTCGTTGAGAGATTCTCCCAAGTCTTTTCAACCTCTTCCTCTCTACTGGAGCCTTCTATTAGCAATTAATTACATTCAAGTCTTTTCATGAAAAAAAGAAAAAAACAAACAGAGAGGAACATCTAAACTCTCCTTATATCAACTTTCCCCCAAAGCTTCCACTTCCTTTTATAGTCACACTCCTGGAAAGTACTGCAGTCACTGTGTTGCCTCCCATTCACTCCTTTCTGGGTTGCAGTCTGGTTTCCACCCCTTACAGCTTCACCCAAACATTCGTAATGCGGGCCCTCAATATCTCCTTGTTGTGAAAGCCTGTGGATAGTGTTTAGTCTTCATATTTTGACCTCTCTGTGCCCTGTGATTTTGTTGATCATCTATTTCCTGATGTCTTTGCTTTCTCTGACATCCTGTTATCCTTTGTCCTCCTGTCTCTCTGGAAGCACCCTTTTATTTGTCTCCTTCTGCTTCAGTGCCTCTCAAAAATATTAGTCTTCATCAGGATTCTGTCGTAGACCACCTTTTTTCTTTCTCTTCTCCTCGCAGCCATCTTTGCAAAATCTCATCATCTCCAGTGTCTTCAAGTACCATTGCTAAAGTGTCCAATCCAAATCCATGATCCTGATCTTTTTTCTCCCCTAAATCTCTAGAATGCCAGTCAGATGTCCCAGAGGCACCTCACACATCCAGTTCAAAACTGATGCCATCTTTACTTTCATTACATCTCTAACTACTCCTTGGTTCTCTCTGCCAGTGCATAGTACTCCCACTCAGTTCCCCATGCCAGAAATGTTTCCGTCATCATCAACAGCCTTCTCTCCTATATATTCTCCCCTGCCACTAAACCCTAATCAATCAGGATTTATCTCTGACTTACATCTTAAGTCCATCTATTATTTTTTCCATCCCTATTGCAGTTATTCTCCATTGGGGTTATTTCCAAAACGTACTTATGGATGTCACAGTCATTGTCTGTCATACTTCCCTTTCATTTCTCTTGCTGAATTGTAAATCTTATCAAGTAACAAACTTTTCCTTGCTGTCAGGTTAAATCCAGATGCCTTTATATGACTAATAAAAGGTGGACGTATCATTTATTGATTTTAATTGGACACTGCTGACAATGAAAATGGGTGCTGTTAATGACTTATGCTAGTGCAAGCAGGCATAAACTAGAATGTGTGGTCTGTTTCCCAACTTATAAGGCTTCCAATAATTTTTGTGCTCTGTGCTGTCCCATAAAATGTTATTTTGCTCTTTCCCTAACTGCTCCAGTCCCAGTTCTATCGTTAAGCTGAATTAAACTGCTATTTTTTGTCCCTGGAACGTGCAGTACTCTCTTTTGTCTCCAAACTTATTTTGCACATGCTATTTCCATTGTTTGGAACATCCTCTTCCCCATCTCCCCTTTACCTTGGCTAACTTCTACCCGGCCTTCATTCCTTAGCTTAGAAATTGCTTCCTCTGGGTAGCCTTAGCTACCACAAGTCTGGATTTGGGACTTTACCTATGCCCTCTCATGCTACCTTGTGCTTACTACACTGTAACATGTATGGCACCATATGCCACTTATATGCTACTTTTAAATATTTCTAGTACTTAAAATTTCATCAAAGGATGGAGCTGGGTATATTTTGTTTAGTGTTGTATTCTCAATGCTCATTATAGTACCTAGTATATGTTAAGTATTGAATGTATGAAGAAATGAATTGTCCAGAGTTTGGGTAAATAAAGAAAAGGATTCTCTCCTTCAAAGTTCAGTACAAGTGAGCACTATTTAACTGAATACGTACTTTGTGTAGAAATTGAACTAGGAATAAGAAACACAGACATACAAATGCATGCACACACAAAAGGGTGAATCCCTGTGAAGCAGGTACACGTCTGTAGATGCCTTACTTCTAGACCCCCTGAATATATATTTATTTTATTTTATTTTTATTAATAAAACCAATCAACAAACAATATGAGCATTCTTTTTTTCATCACATAGTAGTATATTCATCATCATGATCATTTCTTAGAACATTTGCATCAATTCAGAAAAAGAAATAAAAAAGAAAAAAGGGAAAAACCTATACATACCGTACCCCTTACCTCTCCTTGATCACTAGCATTTCAGTCTACTAAATTTATTTTAACATTTGTTCCCCCTATTATTTATTTATTTTTAATCCATATGTTTTACTCGTCTGTCCATAAGGTAGATAAAAGAAGCATCAGACACGAGGTTTTCACAATCCCACATTCACATTGTGAAAGCTGTATAATTATACAATCATTTTCAAGTGACATGGCTACTGGAACGCAGCTCTACATTTTCAGGCAGTTCCCTCCAGCCTCTCCATTACATCTTGACTAACAAGGTGATATCTATATAACACGTAAGAATAACCTCCAGGATAACCTCTCGACTCTGTTTGGAATCTCTCAGCCATTGACACTTTATTTTGTCTCATTTCTCTCTTCCCCCTTTTGGTCTAGAAGGTTTTCTCAATCCCTTGGTGCTGAGTCCCAGCTCATTCTAGGATTTCTGTCCCACGTTGCCCCTGGATATTTTTGTTAAAACCCTCATTCCACTAATTTTTAGGGTTTTTTTAAATTTCCCAGTAGACTAAACTCTGTGAGGACCTTGTTCGTCACTATTGCCTCCATACCTAGTATTATCATAATTGCAAAGTTTAAAGCATCAGTGGATGATTGTAATAATGGTTGTGTTAGGAGTATAATGGAGAAATGCGAGTATGTGAGTATGAATGAGAAGTATGGGTAGAGTTGCTAGGGAGGGAATTTTGAGGCGGTAGCTGATGCTTGGGAAAAATTAGAAACATCATCCAATAAAATTCAAATCAGTAGAAATAGTTATCTTTTGCTTGTTTTAATAATAGAGTACCCTGGCTTTGTTAATTCATGCCTACCACATTCTCTAGATTTCTAGAATTACCGTCTGTTGAGATCTAGGTAGATGAATACCATTTATTGTGAGAAGCAATGGTGTTGGGTACTTATTCTCTGATTATCTCTCCTGTTTATAGTTTGGCTGGATTATTGACCACTACTATTCTGCCTTTGCCATTCTGCATTCTGCAGCTTTGCTACAGAGTGTGGCAGTTCCTTTCTTCTCTATTAGCACAAAGCTGTTGTATGTCACAGACTCTAAGTGCAGTCTTGGGGATAAAGAAGGATAGTATCAGCATGGTAGGGAAAGGAAGCAAATTAAAATGGATTATAAATCTTAAAATTTGGCCATCTCTGCCACGGAGACTATATTATTGGTTTTCTTACTCTATAGGCCCAACTTCCAGTCATGTTTTAGTGTTTGAAGAGTCCATTCCCTAATGCAGTCAACTCCCATCTCCACTTTTAACTCTTTCCCCAAAGCTACAAATTATTGTGACCTTATTATGTAAAGCAACTTTATTTTCAGTCTCCAGCCATTAGGCTCAACGTAACCTACCTTGGTGTATCCAAAACAGTTCATTATATTTTCCCAAACACAAGAGCTAATACCAGAGTTCATACTTTTAGAAACTGAAATAAATAGAAAAACGTCAGTAATTACAATTTTTATTTAAGTTGAGCCAGAACAAATTCTTAGTCAGAACTGTTCTCCACCCATAAGACAAACTCCAGGGTTTTGTGTGGACATGCGTGTATGTGTGTGTGTGTATGAGAAAGAGAGTGAGAGAGCTTTCCCTTTCTGTTAAATGTTTTCTAAAGCAGAATTTGGATACTCTCAAAATACGAACACTTTCTTGGATCATTTGATTTTTCTTTTAGTTAGGAAAGTCTGTAGATTTAAGTTAATTAAAAAATCGCCTTGGTGTGGGAGATGACTCCCAGGGATGAGCCTGGCCCTGGCACTGTGAGATCAACAATTCCATCCTGACCAAAAGGGGGAAAAGAAGTGTAACAAATAAAGTATCATTGGCTGAGAGAGTTCAGATGGAGTCAAGAGGCTACTCTGGAGGTCACGCCTATGCAAGCTTCAGTTAGACATTGCCACCTATTATAGCTTGCCAAACATAACCAAAACCATTCCCACCAATGCTAAAGAACATGTAGGGCGTTAAATAAGGTTCTACAAAGGTTTTTTCTACTAGGGTAACTTTGAGAAAACCACAACCTCCAGATGGGTCCCTGGACCAGATAAGTCCTGAAATGCAGAGGGACCAGCCCCTCGAGAACATCAACTAGTTCCATCCCCCTATCTCATATTATTGACAGCACCTTCCAACGTGAAGAAGTTAGAATGGGCATAGCCCAAATACCCCTGAAGAGTAAGAGAAAGATCAAAGGTCATTGTGGAGTTATACAGAGAAGGTCAGGTTTAACAAATGGGATTGCTGAATCATTATACTGATATTTCTTTTCGTCTCCAGTATCTTAGAGCAGCTGGAAGTAAAACCCTAAAATTGTGGAATTGCAACCCATATTAGATTCTGAGATCTGTTCTACAACTAATTGTTGCAATGTGCTTTGAAATTTCTTGCTTTTATATATATATGTGTGTGTGTTATTTTTCACAAAGGAAAAAAAAGTCAATTTTAATGTAAATGTGCAACTCTGATGATACTGTGAACCATTGATTGTACATATTGGATAGTTACATGGTATGTGAATATGTAATATATGTTAATTAAAAATTTTTAAAAATTTGCCTTGAGACTGAAAACATTTTTCTATAAAGCACTGTAGTTTGGTGAGATTATAGACTTCGGAATCAGACTTTTTTGAGTTCACACCCCTATCTAGCATTTTTTGTTATTTGATCTGAGCACTCAGTGATTTCCATTTGGAGAAATACTAATAATACTCACCTCAAAAAGTTGCTAAAAGGGATAAATGAGATGACGTTTAGGCAGTCACCTATTTTCCTGTGTAATGCATCTTTTAGATGCACTAAGTTCAATACAAGAAAGTTGACTATAGACTTGCATGTTAATAGGAATTGTTCTGTTTCTAGAATAATATTAAAAAATTTCAGTTAGGTTTTGTACAATACCCATTCAAATTAATACCATCTTATCCATATTAAAGTGACTCCAAGCAGTCTTAGCTGACTATAGCTAGTTTTAGGTGTAGGCAAGTTCTCCATCTGCATATTCACAGAGGGCTAAGGACACATCCAGGGGAGCATTGTCTTTGGTCCTTTTTTCTCTTCTCATCCCCTGTGCTTTCCTGCTAGAGGAAAAAGCCCAGTTGGGCAGCTGCTGGAGGATAATTTCCAGTCCAGTATGCAGGATCTTGGGAGAAAGAGGACAATGAAGAGGAATAGAAGAGAATGCATGCAAGGAAATTGACGTCATTTGGGCCGTCACCTTCCTGCTCTGGGAAAACCCTCCCTCTTCAGTTTTTGGAAATTCGGAATAAGTTATTTAGCCTCTCCCTCTTCTGCACCAATAAATTCTTTACTCACATTAGGATATGGAATTGTGGGGAGGGGTGGTTGAGGAAAATCAAGGATCACCTGCCTTAGAAAGCACTTGTGTTGAATTATTAGTTTTTCCTATTTAAATTGTAATGAGATTAGTGAGAAAATATGATTTGTGAAACTAGCCTGCTTTAGTAGATAATACTTTGCTTTACTTTTTCCACATATCCTTATATAAACAGCTTTTAAACTCTATACTTTACATTCTGCATTTATAAATCTGAATTGTCTATATCAGATTGAATGTGTGTTTGGAAACAAGTGGATATTTTTGTTGGTTTGTTTTTTGTTGTTGTTGTTTTTTTTGGCGTGGGCAGGCGTTGGGAATCGAACCTGGGTCTCTGGCATGGCAGGCGAGAACTCTGCTACTGAGCCAATGTCGCACTGCCTGAAACAGGTGGATATTTTTATAGGTCTGAAAAGAGGGCATTTAATAAATACTTTTGGAAACATATTCAGATTTGATAAGACATTGTAAAATGACATTACTTTTTTACCGCGGTACCACTTAATTAATGCAATTCCAGAAACCATTATAAACTGTACATTCAAAGCAAGTTCTGTTAAGAACTTTAGAATGTTTTTAATAATTTTGTGAACTTTGCCTTCCTAGGATGTTTAGAACAATAAACTAGTTTAAAAATACTCAATAACATAATCTATAGATGCAGTCTTCCTAACACATATTTTCTCCTTTATTTCTCTAAATGGAATATTTAACCTCTCTAACTCCCTATTTTTTGCATAACTTTAGTATTTAAAAATTATGACTTTTAAAAATAAATTCCCTGAGAGTAGTTATTCGTAGAGAGAAATGTAGGCTTAAGAATAACAAAATTTTAAGACGTGGCCCTAAGACAAAAAAGTAATGAAATGTATTCAAGTCTGACTTACTGACGATGTGGTAAAAGTGTTTGATTTAAGCAGTATCCACATTCTAAAGTAGGCCAATGCCATTTAAACTTGAATGCACTTAAAATTATGTACCTATAATTTAAAAAGCGTTTTTCTCACTAATAGAATTTCACTGGATCTGAAACAAATTAAAACTCTTCTGAATGGTGGAACAGAACAGTGGTTTAGAGTAGGGATTTACAATGAGAAACTGATGAATACACAGGAGATTTCTTTACAGCTGATGTAGAATTATTTTTTAACCTTCTGAAAGTTTGATAGCTGATAACTCCCCACACAAGCAAATTTTCTCATTGAATCTAACTCATATAAATTATCTGGGTTAAAGTGGATTACATTAACTGGTTAAAGAGTTCTTAAATAAATACTTTGGGGTTACCATTCTTACGTCCCCCTTTAGGAGATCCTCATTTTTGTAATATCTATTTTTTAATATGTAAATGAAAAATCAAACTCAAGGCTTAAATAAAATTTTACATTACATTTAAATTGTAGCATTAGTGAGAAGCTCTTGATGATTTAAAAGTGCTTTTCAAATTATATTTCACTGGAATATTTATTACAATGCTTATATTTTACCCTGTATGTGGAGGGAGAATTTGATGATTTTCTTTTGTGTCTGTGATTGTTATATTAATAATTGGGAGGCTTTTGATATGCCTTATCATTATGGAAGCACAGAGGAGGGACACAAGAGCAGGCCTTTAGGGCCTCTCCAATTTTTCTGCTACGTCTTGCCCATTGATGAAGTTCATAGGTTCAAATGAAATGAAAAAAAAAAGAATTAAAAAAAAAAGGTAGCTTCAGGTGTTGGTTCATGTTGACTAATTGGCTATGTATCATTATTGGGGAGGATGGTATTCTGAGAGTTCGCTCACCTAGTATTTATTACATAATGATAAGAATAGATGGTAGCTTTTAAAAGATCTCTACATCGCAGAGTTGTGATGCAACTGACGTACACTCTAAATGGGCGAACTGCGTGGTATATGAATTATATCTCAATAAAACTGTGATAAAAATTATTTACTCATGAAATCTAGAAATTTCTGTTAGGGATGTTTGGCTACTTAGCGGAAAGATGGAGGCAAGGATTGGAGATAGAAACCTATAGAAAGCAGAAAACACATCAGTGGTTGTCAGAGATGGGAAAGGGTATGGGGCTTGTCTTGTGACTATAATGGAATTACATAAGGGAATTCCTTTGTGGTGGTTGTAATTATGAATCTATAAATGGGATCAAATTGCTCAGATGTATCCACAAAACACACACAGACAAACACACATGCACGCAAAATATTGCATGCAGAAACTGGTGAAAAGGAATAAGGTCTAATGAGCAGTTTTATACCAACATCAATTTTCTGGTTTTGATATTATACTATACTAAGGTAAGGTGTCATCAGTAAGAGAAGCTGAGAGAGGTATTCAAGGGACAATAATATTATTTTTGCAAATTTATGAGCCTATAAGAATTTCAAAGTAAGAAATTAAAAATTTCAAAATATAGCTGTATTACTTTCCAAGGGCTGCCTTAACAAATTACCTTGATATATTAACTCTGGAATGTCCTTTTAATTCTGGAACATAGGTTTGGGGTGACATTTTTTTGACGCAAAGAAAACAGATAATTAAGTGCGTAGAAGTAAGATAATAATTGTACATTTTCACGAAAAACCCAGACAGGTTTGATTCTGTTTCTTCATCAAAGCATGTGCTTTCTTCCTCACCTATTTACCTGAAAATGTTACCTGCCTCAAACAAAATATTGTTTCTGTTATGGTATATTTTGGTCAATCTGGTAAGATTATTGGCAGAGATACCTGAAGGCATCTAACCCTATGTCTTTAGGTGATTACACTTGGTTGAAGAGAATACACTTCTGGACACTTAGCTCAAAAAATCTGAGCCAATTTACAATAAATGGCAAAGGCAGTGAATGTTGCAACCTTTAGAGAAGTGCATTTGTAAGGTTCATGCACAACATTTGATAGCCGTGATGACGGATTAGGGGATGAACCACCACTTTATGATTATTATTCCTATTATTTTACCTTTGCGGTAGTTCATGCAAGAACTTATTCATATTTGTGGTGTTAGTCAGTGGGACACATAGGTCTGTACAACCCCTTTCAACCACTTTATTTTTAAGTGAAGAGAATGCATGCCTGCTATGAAGTGGGTAAGTGTATTAATCTTAAATGTACAGCTTGGTGTGTTTTTACATACATATATACTCTTGAATCGACCACCTACATCGAAATGTAAAACATTTCCAGCACCCCAGAAAGTTCCTTATCACCCTTTCTTGGTTAATACTCATCCCCACCAGTAACTACTACCTTCACCTCTGTCACCTTTGATTGCTTCTGCTTTGTATTGAATTTCACATAAATGAAACCACAATATTAATCCATTAAAGACCAATAAAAGTACGCTTTAATGCTTCAACTTTGAAATTAATGAATTAAACTGAGTTGTTAAAATCTTTGCAAAGCTATCATATGTGGGCATATAATATGTACATACAAAAGTAATCATGACTGTTAATATGTTTTGCTTTATCTTAGTATTTCAAGAAATGGGGAAGGTTTTATCCCTCATTTATCGTGTTATACTTTAATATTCCTATTTTTTTCTTTTTTGCTTGAGCAGTTCATTTAATGAGAATTTTTTAACAGTTTTCTTTTGCTAATTTCTTTGAATCCATTTTAATATATGATTTTCATTTGATTGATACCCACATCACTAATTAAAATAGAAGTCATTGATGCTAGTATTTTAACCAATTTCTACAGTTATTTAAATTAATATAAATAATAGCATTATGTTATCAGTTATTATGTTAATCTCTTTGCAGGCTAATTTAGGAAGAAATTTATTTAAATTACATAAGGTTGGCCATCATTTTTAACAAAAGCTTTTAATACAAGATAGTTTTTCCTATGGAACAACTCTCTTCATGCTTTTTGATACAGATTAAATAGTGGACAACCTGAAAGCTTGAGGTATGCAGTGTATTTTTTTTTTTTTTTTTGAAAATGAGTGCCATGATTACAATAGCCTTGAAGTAGAGTTGCCTTCTAAAAATTCATATGAATCTATAGTGATATAAATTAAATAGTGAATCTATAGTGATGTAAATTAACGATTAAATGAAAAATAAATGATGGAGAGGAGACAGCTGTCCCATGTAGAAGATACACCAGCCTCAAAGAGGTGAAGTCTAAGTCCCCACTGCTTGAGTGAATGCTGCAATGCAAAGAAGTGAAGTTTGAAAAGAGGGAAAGAAAAGTAATTTTACAGTGGAGAATGATGATCATCATTACTCAGCCAAGAGATCAAAAGCAGCATCAACCTTCCTATGTCATGCTGATAGTATATAACCCTTGATATGATGTGATGAGAATGCCATGTTTCCTTTGTGGTCTTACCCCTAAAATCCTGTATCCCCTGTCTAATTGTGAGAAGAACACCAGACATCCCAATTGAGGGACATGCTATAAAAAAATACCAGTAATCCTCTAGACTGTCAAGGCCATCAAAAACAAGGAAAGTCTGATAAACTGTCACACCCAAGAGAAGCCTAAGGTAACATGATGACTAAATGTAACCTGGCATCCTGAATAGGATCCTGGAACAGAAAAAGGACATTAGGTAAAACTCAGAGAATCTGATCAAAGTGTATAGACTTTTAGTTAACAGTAATGTACAATGTTGGTTCATTAATTGTGACACATGTACTGTATGACTGTAAGATGTTAATGATAGGGGAAACTAGGTATAAAGTTTATGTAAACTGAAAAAAAAGGGGCAATGCGAAGGTGGCTGAGTGGCAGAATTCTTGCCTTCCAAGCCAGAGACCCAGGTTTGATTCCTGGTGCCTGCCCCTGTAAAAAAAAAAAAAAAAAAAAAAAAAAAAAAATTGTGGAAACTGCAATCTTCACAATTTTTCTGTAAATATAAAACTATCCTAAAATAAATAGTTTATTTTAAAATTACATATAAATATATGTAACTGAGGGGAAGAAAATCCCGGTAGCCAAATTCAATTGCGCTTGAGTGGAGCCTGTTTTTAAATACTCTTTCTCACCTTCAAATTCCCTTGGAACAATGCCCAAAATAGCTAGAAACCTAAGTCTGCAAAGGGAAAATTATAAGAGCATTAAAAATTAGAGGTCTATTTACACTTTAATTATATTCCAAAACTTCAAAGAGAAGCTTTTGTCCGTGCTCAGAGTTTTTAAACAGTACATCATAAATCTTTTTGTTTAAACTGTCCCCCTAAGCTACGTTCCAAGAATTCTTAATTACAACATGGTGAAAACCAGGAAGCCTACTTCTATTACTCATCTGTCTACTCTTAAAATTATAGTGTTACATTCCATTGTATCACTTGCTTTAAAAGTGATTATAAAAAAATGCAGTAAATCAAAGAAAGAAAGTGATTATTCCTGCTTTGCATTATGTGAAAGAGCAGTCCAAATCACTCTTCGCTTTGAGCCATAAATATTCTAGAATTAGGCAATGAATCAGAAATTGAATTTCAATTACTGTCTTTAGCAATTGTTATAATTTTAGTTACTAGAAAGAACAAAACCATCAACATGCCTTTTTTTCAAAATTTAGCGCATTAAAGAATCTATGTAAGCAATATTTTTAAGTAATTTGAGTTGTTTGGGGTATAATGAATACATGAAATACTGTTTTGGTTTTTGTATTTCCAACCCAATATCTATTAGAAGCAGCAGCATGTAAAGTTTATGTATTTTATTCCATAAATATAGAGATAATTATAAATATATGTCTATATATTTACACAAGCACGCACATTTATCCACACACACAAAGAAGCATCTTTCTCCCAGTAGTACTGAATTTTGTATTACACCTGTGGACACTGATGTGTTTGCATAATGTACTTTAAGCAAAGCTGATAGGTGTATGTGAGATGGAATATCTGTAATATATTGTATTTGACAGAGTATATAACAACGGTGTTCCATTATTCTGTTTCAGAGATAGAATGTCAGGCTTGACTACCCCTTGGGTAATACAGAAGGTGCATTCTAATGTAATTAAAGTAAAGCTGAGCTGCTCAAGCTTTAAATAGATTTACTTTGACATCAAGTAATATTTCTTTGGGAATGAATCAGAAATGGGATGCAGATATTTCTAATGGTGGAGGTGGAGAGGAGAATTAGATAGATACATGATTTCTATTCCATGTTGAGCCACTATAGTTTAGAAGACGTTTTTTATAAAATTTTGTGGTGGAAGTGTAGTATTTTAGACAGAATATGAGATTTTTATGTCATAGGCTTGTGTATGAATTCTGGCTGTGGTACTTAAATCACTATTTATATGGATCACACTCAGCTTACACATCTGCAATTATGGGTAGCTGTTCTATCACTGACAGAACAAAATGGACATAACTGATTATGTAAAACAGCTTAGCTAGGTTCTGGCACATAATTCATTCAGTAAATCTTGGTGCAGTGGTTGGTGGATGCTGCTTTTGTAACCAGGAGAAGCCTCACTTGCATGTACATTTGAGTTTCAGGTTAGAAAAGCTGGGTGGGATAACTTTAAAATACATGCAGACACATACACCACTGAAGTTTTCTTAAACCTTGTTCATATCTACTAAGGTTTAGGTCCCACGACAGTCTTAGATAGAAGATTCATTGTTATTTGGATCTTAAAAATGAGCAATCCAGTATTTCCAGAGATGGATTTATTAAGTAAATATTTTTTTTATTTTTAAGTAAATAATTTATTAAATAAGTTTATTACATAAATAATTAAGTAAATGATGACTTTCTGGGGACCAGAAGCTAATAGGCGCTGACCACTTTCCATGTGTTAGCTCATTAATATTCAGGAAAATTAAGTAATTCACCCCAAGTCACCACGAATGACTGATGGACAAAGGGTTTCAGTCATAATCTCTTTCCTTTACATCAGCTTTCAACCCTGACTTCACATGGTTAATTAGGAGCATGGCATGGAAATAAATCTAAGTCCACTGGTAAGGGACTCAGTTCTTTGTCCAGTTAAAGATGAAATGATCCTCTTTTAGCCCTGCCTCTATCCTAATTTAATCCCAGTTTAATTCAAGTTTATCTATAAAGTTTTACCTAAAAATTTACTTGCATGTTTGAGTCTCATTGCAATGGTATGACAGTTAAGTCCGCTTTCATATCCAAAATTGAGTATTATATTTTAATAATTATAGACAGCCCATTTTGGATTACCAACAAGACATGACTGAGTCAGAGTTACTAAAATAAGGCAAACATCAGTGGTAGAATGCTCACCCTCCATGCGGGAGAGCAGGGTTCAATTCCTGGTTCATGCAACGCCCCCCCCCCCCAAAAAAAAAAACCTGCTAAAATAAGGCAAGCATCACTTTGAACATAAATAACACTTGTGGGATTAAAACTTACCTTTTAAAAAAAAACCTTTCATGATCTTTAGTCTTGCTTTACTTCTTTTTGCCAAGCCTATGTAATGGCTCATATTCTCTACCTATACTTTGCCATAGGTAAAAAATCAATCTGAAATTATGTCAGTAGATTCTGGATTCTTTGTCTTACTGAAATGGTTTGTCTGTTATGTATTTGGTAAGGCACACTGTTAACACACATGGATTTATTTCTATTTCTGATCATTTTATTGGCAAGTGTATTGTCTTGAATTGCCATATCTTAATTGGTTTAATCAATTGAAATTTATTCTTAAATCATTAGGACAATATCATTCTTAATATGTTTCTAACTTGCTATGTATTACTTTTAAGTTTTTTATTTTGGAGGTTTTTTTCCTACTGTTTAGAGGGGCAAATTCTTGTCCTGTTTACCTGCTAGTGTGTATTATTTATAATTCTTGATAGAGAAGAAGTAGGTGAATATTAATATCTGAGAACATTATAAATCTTTCTTAAGTTGTTTCTTCTATCACATTTAGTCAGTTCCACCTTGAAGACTTAAATAGTATGTGTATTATAACTCATTAATCTATCACTTTATTATGTAAAGTAAACGTTTAATTTGCATCATAAATTATTTTATTACATAATCATATTCTCTACATTTGATATGCAGGTTTAATATTTTATTTCTACAAATTTTAATTTAAAGTTTCTTTCACTTTGAGTAACCACCCTTTTTTCCTTTTCATATTGTGTTAAATATATGATACAGGTGAATTTTAATATCTGAGAACATTATGAATTTTTGTTAAGTTTTTTCTTCCATCACATTTATTCAGTTCGAGTGGTTTTATAATTTTCATTAATCACATGTTCCATCTTGAAGACTTAAATACTATGTGTGATATGGCTCACTAATGTATCATTTTATTCTAGAAAATCAATGTTTAATTTGTGTAATATTTTATTATATAATCATATTCTCTACATTTGATATGCAGGTTTAATATTTTATTTCTACAAAATTAGAGTTTCATTCACTTTGAGTAACCACCCTTTATTCCTTTTCACACTCTGCCATATATATGATACGCAAGACATACACACATATATATATTTTGCTATTTGTCTTTCTTCACTATTAATGTCTTCAGGGTTAGAAAGTATTTGAAACTTATTTATGTTACTCTAACAACCAATATACAGTAGGACACTGTAAATTGATTTTCAGGAATTAGATGCTTTATTCATTCAATAAATAATTATCAAGTGTCTGGTTTTTGCCTTCCGTAGTTGAAGATGGAGATGCTTGTAAGGACCCAAAAAGGAAAAAATATATAGATTGATTGCTAATGCTGGGAAGAATTTTTCAGGCAAAGGGATTAAACAAATCAAGGCAAAATGCCATGTGTCGCATGAATAGTCATGGACCATAAGTGGTTGGTTTAACTGGGTTATGGAATGTAAGTGGATTATTAACCACCTACAGGTCCATCAATAGGAAATTGCATAAGCAAAATATGGCAAATTCTTCCAATGTCCTGTAGAGCAATTAAAATAAATACATTGGGCCTTTTTCACATTTTAAATTTCAGAAACATAATACTGAATGGGAAAATGTAAATTGCAGATGATCTTTATAGAATTTATTTTAGGTTTGGAAACATGCAAAACAATAGTATACATTTTATACTATCCCTATTTATGCTATCCCTACATATGCGCATATGTAGGGATAATATAAAATATGTTTGAAATGATTAATTCCAAATTCAGGATTGCATTTGCCTCTGGGAGGAAAAAAGGGTTATGGGATTGGGAAATAGCACATAAGGGTCTAACTGTGTCTTCAGTGATTAATTTCTTTTAAAAATTCTGAAAATTTGGCATAATATTAAAAGTTGTCTAAGTTTGGTAGTAGATAACTAGGCATTCATTATAGTCTCTTCTGAACATCTCTGCCTGTTTGAAATATTTCATTATAAAAAATATAATTTAAAACAAGATAGAGCAATAGTTAGGGGTTGAAGAAATGAGAAGTTGAAGAAGTAGTCAGGAGTCAGATTATAAAGTGTCTTATGTGGCATGCTACATTATTCTTGGATTTCCCATATGAACCTATCTATTGCTTTGGTGTTTGTTCCTCACCTTTATGTTGAGAACTCTGAAATCACTGAGTTCAACCCAACCAAGCTGCTCTTCTGAACTTCAAATTTCTGTATCCTACTGCCCTTGTCTTGGTATCACTACAAATACCTATAGCCATGAATTGTGTCACTCCCTCACAACCAATACACAATTGCTCACCAACTCCTACCTGTGACATCTTCCACGAGTTTATATCATGTACTCTCTTTCCATCTGTACCACCATAACCCAAGATGGAGCCTTCAGTTCCTTTCCAGACCTCCTGTGTTGTCCTCAGTAGCATCCCTGTCTTGGACTTGCCCTCTTCCTATCAGTTCTCCACCAAGTTTCTAGAAAGATCCATTACTGTCTCTATGAGTATATCCTAAATTTCAGTCCAAGAATGTCCCAATAACAAAGTCAATTGCAATCCTTGACAAAATTGCCAGTTCTTTGACTTGGACCCTGACGTGATGAATCAAAATCTCTAAGGCTGTATCAGGAATCACCATTTTTAGGAAACTGATGTGCAAAGTAAAATTACATACATTATGTAATCTAAGAACCATTAATCTGTTAGAGAACATAAAGACTCTTTACATTGATGTGGATAGCCCACTCTTCCCTCTCCAATCTCATCTATGTCTTTTTCTGTTTTCTACACTCACTCCAGAAATACGTAATGACCTATAACTCTCCAAGCACCATGTTGTCAATACCATTTCTATTTCCTGGGACTTCTCTACCCTCTTCCCTATCTGTTTTATTCTTGTTCATACTTTAAGATTAACAGTACCACCATGTCTCAAAATCTAATGTGATGCCCTCCCCCAAGTTCTCATAGTTATCTCTATCACTCTTCCTCAATCTTCCATGCCCCTCTCCCTTTAAACAGTGATGGTCCTTAGGCTAGGAGACCCTTGTTTATAAAACAGTCCCACAGGACCTGACCAGATGAAAACCATTTAAAAAGTCTGTTAAATAAATGTCTTTGCTCTTTAGGTATCAGGGAACCAATTAAGAATTTTTGGCCTGCATTTTAGGTAGTTCACTCAAGAGTCATGTGGAGAAGAGAAGATCAAGACTGGAGATAGTGCATTCTGGTAAGAATTTATAAAATTACCTGTTTAGGAGATTGGGATTGGAGATTAGGATTAGACGGACGTGGAGATGATTGGAATCGTAGGTGGATGGAGAGGATGAGCTTTTAAGTTTTACACATATTTGGTTCAAGTTTTCTTTTTATTGCTTTGGCAAAGATGAGTAATATCTATTTAGAACTATACGTCATGTAAACATAAGTCTGGAAATGGACGATTTGGAAAATATCAGCCAAATTGGAGTAATTTTGGCTACGAGATTAGATCATTATGTAGAGTAAGGAATAAAAGGCATAGGGTAGAAATTATAGAGAAGGAGAATGAGAAAATCAGGGCTTTAGAGAAGGTATAACCAGATAAGCAGGAGAACCAGAAGATTCTGGGGGTTTTATGGAGAGACGAAGTGGTGAATTATGTCACATCCTGGAGATAGATCAGGGAAAATAGGGACTAAAGACAAAATCTTTGGATTTTGCAATTAGGACATCAGTAGGCACCATAGGAAAAGTAATTGTAATAGGGAAAGAGGGTAGCAGCCATTGGTCAGTGAAGATGTATTGACAATTGAAATCAACTACTTGTTCAGGAAGCTTTAAACAAGAAGCAGGGCTGTAAAGCAATACTGCATTTTGCTGGTTTTGTTTTGCCTGTTCATTTTTAAAATGACAGGTGAATGCTGAGCATGTGTAAATGCCAAAGAAAAGGAATTCCTGGAAAAAGAAAATTACTAAAGAATGGAGAAAGATTGGATATTGTTGGTATCAAGAGGATGGGAGGGTAAATTATCCTCAGTAAAAAATGGAAGAATTTTAACATCAGTTGGGAAACAGACACCTGTTTCTGTGAAGTGAAAGAAGAGGGAAATCACAAGCTGCAGTTAGAAGCAGACTTGTGAAGAAGTGAGAGAAAGAGAGCAGGTAGTAGAAGATCTGGAAGGTCGATCCATACCAAACTCAAACTCATTTTTCGTCATTTGGTAGAAATTAATAATTTTCAATTGTGAATTTAACTTGATTTTTATTAAGCAGCTTTATGGTGTAAAGCTCATGATTTTGTTTTACCACAAAGCTACAACCAGCATTAATTAATTGAAATCTAAGAATGCAATTTTTGTTTTATGTGTTTTGTTCATTAGATGGTCTTTTGTGTTTGGAGATTGAGTTTGCTCATAGGACTACTTGAAAATGGAAATAACTTCATTATCAGTCATGAATATCTATAAAATGATAATGCAGATTAATGTGAATATCAGCTGTGACGTTTCTAAAAGTCAAGACAGGTGCATATTTTCCATATAATGAAGAAAAAAAAAACTATGTCATTTTAAATCCTGGCTAGCCTGTAGCCTGTCTTCTGATAAGTAAGATGGGATTTGTTCAGTCTATTTTATATGGGCAAAGAATCATTTTATTATAGGGCTGGGAAGTATGTGTGTAGGGAGGGGTGGGGGTAGGGAAGAGAGATAAAATGAAAAATAAAAGAAAGCTACGCTGAAACATGTTGACTTGGAAAGAATGAGTTTGTGTATATTCTTGTTAATTCAATTTCCTTTTCTGAATTAAATGTTGAAGACATTAGTTTTTTTTTTTTAATTAGAGAAGTTGTAGGCTTACAGAGGAATTATGCATAAAATACAGGATTTCCATTCTCTCCTACCCTCTCCCCCCACCAACGCCTTGCACTGATGTGGAACATTTGTTACAAATGTTGATAGCACTTTCAAACAACTGTACTACTGTTTAAACAGTAGTTACACTTCTTACAATTGATGAGAGATTATTAAAATAGTGTAATTGTATTTTACTTATATATATAATATAATTAACTATCTTTCATCATTTATATTAGGTTTATTTTTTCCTATATATTTCTGTATTATTAATGCCTCATTTTAGTGTCATACATTTGTTATAATTCATGAAAAAACATTCTTCTGCTTTTAGTATTAACTGTACTCCCTCAGCTACAGGTGGGCCTACTTTCTTACACTGTCCTATGTCTTATGCTTCAGTTTTCATTCTAATGACATGCTAAAGTTTGTACCTTTTTACTGTTCAGAGCCATTGACTACATGTCACAATAATGTGCTGTCACTACCAACAACCACTTCCTAGCTTTTACCATCAACCTATATGGAAAATCTAAACTAGTTAAGTCTACCACCAGTCTATCTCCTGGTAACATATATTCTAGACTTAAATCCATGAGTTTGCCCATTATAAAGAGTTCAAAACAGTGAATTGTACAATATTTCTCCTTTGTGCCTGGCTTATTTCACTCAACATCATGTCCTCGAGGTTTGTGCCTGTTGTCACACACGTAAGGACTTCTCTTCTTACAGTAAATAATACGCCATCATAGTATATACCACATATTGTTTATTCATTCATTGGTTGATGGACGCTTGGGTTGTTTCCATCTTTTTGACAGTTGTGAATGATGCCACCATGAATATCAATGTGGAAATATCCATTCGGGTCCCTGCTTTCAGTTCTTCTGGGTATAGACCCAGTAGTGGAATTGATGGATCATATGGTAATTCTATATTTAGCTTCCAGAGGAGCCACAAGCTGTCTTCTACAGTGGCTGCACCATTTTACATTCCCACCAGCAGTGAATGAGTACTCCTAGCTCTCTGCAACTTCTCCAACACTTGTCAGTTTTCTGTGTTTTTTTTTTTTATCATTAGTGCTCATTCTAGTAGACAGGAAGTGATATCAAATTGTAGTTTTGATTTGCATTTCCCTAATAACTAATAATTAAACATCTTTTCACGTGCTTTTTTTTTTAAAACTATTTATAGATCTTCTTTGGAGGAAAGTCTATTCTTTTTTTATTTTTATTGTTGAGTTGTAGGATTCTTTATATATTCTGGATATTAAACCCTTATCGGATACGTGGTTTCCAAATATTTTCTCACATTGAATTGGTTTTCTCTTAACTCTCTTGACACAGTCCTTTGATGCACCAAACTTTTTAATTTTGATGAGGTCCCATTCATCTATTTTTTTCTTTTGCTGCTTTGGCTTTGGGTCTAACACTTAAGAAGTCATTGCCTACCACATGATATTGAAGATACTTCCCTACATTTTCTTCTAGGAGTTTTATAGTCCTATTCTCATATTTAATCTTTGATGCATTTTGAGTTAGTTTTTGAGTGAGGTGTGAGATAAGGGTTCTCTTTCATTTTTTTGCATGTGTATTTCTAGTTCTCCCAGTATCGTTTGTTGAAGAGACTGTTCTGTCTCAGTTGAATGGATTTGGCTGCCTTATCAAAAATCAATTGGTTGGCATGTCTGTCCCGTGAGCATGCCATGTCTATCCCTTGGCATGTCTATCCCTTGAGCATGTGTTCACCCCTTGAGTGTATACTTTCTTGTCAATAAACTTTTCTCTGTTGCTTATCAAAAAAAAAATCAATTGGCCATAGCTGTGAAGGTCTATTTCTTAACTCTCAATTTGATTCCATTGGTTAATGTATCTATCCTTATGCCATGCTTTTTTGACCACTGAGATTTATAATGTGCTTTAAAGTGACGAAGTGTCAGTCATCCAGCTTCATTTTCAGGATGTTTTTGGCGATTTGGGCCCCCTTACCTTTCCAAATAAATTAGATAGTTGATTTTTCCATTCCTGCAAAGAAGACTGTTGGAGTTTTGATTGGGACCACATTGAATCTATAAATCAATTTACGTAGAACTGACATTTTGATATTTAGTTTTCCAATCCATAAAAACCGAATGCCCTTCCATTTGTCAGATCGTCTTTGATTTCTTTTAGCTATTTTGGTAGTTTTCTGTGTACAAGTCCTTTATATCCCTGGTTAAATTTATTGCTGGACATTGATTATTTTAGTTGCTATTGAAAATGGATTTTTTTCTTGATTTCCTCCTTAAATTGCTTGTTACTAATGTATAGAAACACTAATGATTTTGGCTTGTTGATCTTGTTTCCCACCATTTTCTGAACGCATTTATTAGCTCTAGTAGCTTAGTTGTAGATTTTTCAAGACTTTGTTTATATGAGGTCTTGTTATCTGCAAATAGGGAAAGTTTTACATCTTTATTTCCAGTTTCAATGCATTTTCTTTTCTCCCTGATTGTTCTGGTTAGAACTTCTAGCACAATGTTGAATAACAGGGTGACAGAGGGCATCCTTGTCTTGCCACATCTTAGAGGTAAAGCTTTCAGTCTTTCACCATTGAGTACGATCTTGTGAGTTTTTCCATAAATGCCTTTTATCATGATGAGGAAATTTCCTTCTATACCTTTGTTGAAGTATTATTATCAAGAAAGGATGCTGAGGGTACACCAGTAGTTCAATGGTAGAATTCTTGCCTGTCATATGGGAGACCCAGGTTCATTCCTTGCCCATGCAAAAAAAAGATGCTGAATTTTGTGAAATACTTTTTCTACATCAGTTGAGATATCACGTGGTTCCCCCCTTCATTTTGTTAGTGTGGTACATTATATTAATTGATTTTCTGTTAAACCACCCCTGCATACCTGTGAGAAAACCCACTTCATCATGGTAGGTGTGATTCCTTAAATGTGCTGTTGGGTTTGATTTGCAAGTATTTTGTTGAAGATTTCACATCTACGTTTGTAAGGAAAATTGGTGTGTAATTTTTTTTTCTTGTACTACCTTTTGACTTCAGTATTAGGGTGATGTTGGCCTCATAGAGTGAATTAGGTTGTGTTCCTTCTCTTCTGTTTTACGGGAGAGTTTTGGCAGGATCGGTATTAATTCTTCTTGGAATGATTGGTAGAGTTTACCTGTGAAGCCATCTGGTCCTGGGCTTTTCTTTCTTGTGAGGTTTTTGAAGACTGATTCAATCTCTTTACTTGCGATTGGTCTGCTGAGGTCTTCTAATTCTTGAATCAGAGTAGGCTGCATGTTTGTTTCTAGGAATTTGCTCATTTATGTACATTGTCTAATTTGTTAGCAAAAAGTCATTGATAGTATCCTCTTATAATCCTTTTCATTTATATTTAAATGAATTTTATTTATTTAAGATTGAGATCAGTTGTATGTCCTCAATTGATCAATTATTTATTCGAGATCAATTGTAATGTCCTCTCTCTCATATATGATTTTTATTTATTTGTATCTTCTCTCTGTTTTTCTTTGTCCATCTAAACAAGAGTTTATCAATTTTATTAATCTTCTCAAAGAACCAGCTCTTGGTTTACTTAATGCTCTCTATTGATTTTTAAATTTTATTTCATTTAGTTCTACTTTGATCTTTTATTTTTTTCCTTTGCCTGCTTTGAGATTATTTTGCTGTTTTTTTTTCTGTCTCTTCAGTTCTGCAGTTAGGTCTTTGATTTTATCTCTTTCTTATTTTTTAGTGTAGGTATTTATGCCTATAAGCTTCCCTCTCAGCCTTGCCTTCACTGCATCCCACAAGTTTTAATATGATGTGTTCTCGCTTTCATTTAACTAAAGACATTTACTGATTTCTATTGTAATTAAAGAGATTAAAAAACTGTTTTCTAAATAACTAAGTAAAAACATATTACTCGTTCACATTTTTAATCAAATGCCATTCTTTTACCTTAGTAATACCTAAAAAATTAATCTCATTTCTCCTACCTGCCCAAATAAGTTTTCTCTCCTATTTTAATAGAAACTTGTGTATCTTTTTTTTTTTTTAAGCTTGCGTATCTTAAGATTTCTTTATTACTCAAAGGGGTGTTGACTGTGTTTCTTTAACGTGGATATTAAATTATTCTTCTCATAAACCGAGTGAAATCATCTCTGCCAAATTGATGCCATCAGTTTAGCAGATGGTTGATAGACACTGATAGTCTCTTCTGGCTGGATTTCAGATCTCAACAGAACGTTTTTCTTAAAGAAAAAAACAAAAAAACAAAACACCCTCAAAATAATCTGGTTTCAGATATGGTTCTCAGTGATACTTAGTGTTTGCACAATTTTCTTATGAAGTAATGTCATTGGCTGCCCCTAATAGCTTGGTTTTCATGAGCCTGAATAATTTTCTGCTAGTCTCTAGCCGCTTTGGTTGCTCTGGCAACTTGCCGTACAGGTAGCACAGTGCATGTCCACGGTTTTCTCTGTATTTTCACCTCTTAATGCATCTTAATATGTTGTGTATAGCTTTTCCAAAAATATAACTTGTCTGTATACAATGTTGACTCTACTTGTTAATTTAAAATTAGCCAGTTTTAAACTGTGATGAAAAATTTGTTTTATTTATGTTGACGATAGTCACTGTGATACAGGGCTGGAGAAATACATGTCAGATTCCATTTTTACTTTGCAGTTTGACCTATAGGGCTGTGTGATTGTGCATATGTACAGCTGAGCTGCAGGTTTCTTAACTGCAAAATGCAGATCTCACTCACCTCTCAGGGTTGTTTTGGGAATGAAATGATAAAGCATTTTTTAAAAGCATCTACTATTCCCCCTGCCATAGAGTTGATACTCGGAAATACTGCTTGAGAGTTGTTGATATTTAAAAAACTTCAAGACAATGATGATTTTAGATCTGACCTTTAGAGACAGGTTACTATGTATTTTTTGAATCATTCTAATAAAGATTGAATTATACCTAATATCACTTTTGAACTGTGTATTTGGTAGATAGATATATTATGTCCGATGTATTGATTATTTTGGTTAACATTTAATTAATCAGCATTCTGTAATCCTGATACCAAGTTTTCATTATTATGCATTTTCTTTGTAGTCTGCAGTTAAAAAGGTATGATCATTTCTAATTTTATTTAATTATTGAGGGGATTTGACCAAATACCTTCTATTGATTTGCTCAGTGAAAGTAGACTAATTATTACTGTAGCAATATTAATGTTTAGTACATTGTCATGTTACCTTTCCTAGTAAATTAACATTCTCAGCTCTTCTGTTACTTTACTCACTTTTCTGTTTCAGTATCCCATTCTTCCCTGTTCCCTTACTCTTTTTCTGCCCTTCTATGTAACTTATTTTAGATTCATGTTTTTGTTTTAAAATGTTTATGTACTTTATATATATAGTTTTAATATAAACACAACATATAAGCATCTATATAGATTTGACATCACTTTGAGACATAAAATTATACTGTATCACTTTCAGCAGATCCAAATGACATCCATGCTTATTCTATTGGTTTACTATCCCAAATAGCATATAAGAGCATTTAAATTTTCTATATTTTACAATACTTGTGTATTAACATTATGATTTTGTTTACACATCATTAGAAGATATTGCGAAGTAAGTGTACCATTAATGTTGATTTGACATGTTGATCACCTTATTAAAAATAGGTACCCCATTTATTATCAAAAGGATCTTGGTTTTGACAATAAATTATATATATCCCATCTAGCAGTATATTCTGTGAGGAGTACAGGAAACAAATATTTTGATATGAACTCAGTTTCCAGTTGCAGAGGCAAGAATAATGAAAATAAAATGGACAATTAATTTGGATGTAATTATACACTGATTTGCCTTGCAAAGTTAGTAAGGTGTATGCCCAAGGACTGAGGGTAATAATAACTAGAGCAGATTTACTGAAGGATGTGGGAGTGCTTCAAGATCTAGAAAAATGGTTAGACTGTAAATATGAATCAAAGGGACTAGAGTTGAAGAGCCTATTGCTTCTTTTTTGTTCATTTTTTTGCTAACTTTCCAGAGAAAATCTGTCTTCTGGTTTATTAACCACAGAGTCCTTTTGATTGCCTATTTGATGGAATCCCAATTATTCTGCAATATCCTGTTACCAATTTTATCTTCTCTTTAACAAATTTCTTGTTGTACAGCCCACCTCTGAACTAGAGTATTAAATCATTTTGAACACATGATTTTGGTGGTTGAATTATTGCTATGCATTTTGCATAGATAAATTAGTTGATTAGTTGCTTAATTTTTTTTAAAGTATGTTTAAACACCTTTTGTGTACAGTATAGTGGTGATGGGACCAGTCTTCCTGGAGCAAATTGTTTATTTTAAGCTAGTCTATCACATATGTTGTAACAGCCTATGGTATATTTATGGAGAGACTTAAATACTAGATTTTTCACAAGGAGTTGGGGGAAGAAGAATTGGATAATTAAGATGCCCAGTTAAGATGGTAGAGTGATAACCTAGGTTATGAGATCCTACATTATATATTAGATTATAATTGAGCTGCACTTTCCACCAAGGAAACTGAAACAGTTTTCAATAAAAAGACAGCCAAGGCTATTAAAGTAAAATATAGTTCATCAAAATTATAAAGGGGGGAGTTAAGGCACCATAATGGATGGCAATATACTTATGGTAATAAAGTGATTAAGTTTAGTCATGAATACCCTTTTAGCCATGGGAAAATAGATATGGATGAGATAGAAGAATGTTTCTGAGCACCTGCTACTTATCAGCCACCTTGGAAGATGTTAGGGTTAGAGAAAATAAGACAGACCTGCAAACCTCAGGGAACTTAAAATTTAAGGGGAGTAATCAAAGCCTAGTTATGTGAGAGAAAAAAAATTATGTAACCTATGGTATGCTCTATGTGGATGACTTTAAAATATGCTTGTGTGTTTGTTTTTATTAATTTTTTTTATGTTTCCCTTCTAAGATGTTTTATATGCAATTTCATTTAAGTAGATGGCTGACTTAAAGTTATCACAACATTTTGAGCTTCTAAATTACATCTGCTTTCATTACCCTTTAATTTCTTAGTGTACCTCATTGCTGGTCAACCAGACATAGAAAACTGACTGACCAAGGAGTACAGTAATTTGCTTCATCATGACATTTTGCTAAAAAAAAAAATAGCAATGAATGATTTCATAAATGGAGCCAGAAGAACCCTGTTTATTTTTTGTATCTGTAGGCATCTTCATACACTTCAGGTCTGAATTTTAAAATGTGTGTTTAATTGCTTTATGTGAAGAACAGTATAGTTCTCACAATGAGAAATCTAGACCCTTATATCTTCACCTTTTTTTCAGAAAAATTATTTTGGTGACTCACATAAAATTTAAGAAGACCTATGGCAAATACTACTATTCTACTTGCAAATGGAGAGTATTGCAGTGCAAAGAGTAGATGTTGAGAAGGGATATTTTAAGATTCTGCACACAGAATGTACATAGAAGCAAGTACAGAGCTGTGAGGGCTCAGAGCCCTGCCCTAAGGGACAGACAATAAATTAATAGCCTGGGTGATAGCTATTGAGTGCACAGACCATAGAGGCAACACTGTGACTCCTTGTGCATATGTAGTTCAATTTATGTCATTGTCTGCTGAGATATTATAAATTCAGCTAGAACCCCTTTGCCTGAATAGTTCATTTTTTTGAATTCTTATAATAAAAGCATGTTTGGGTTTCTATGCATGCTTTAATTTATAACTTATTGTATATTTATCATTTTCTCTAACTGTTCCCCCCATAATAGTTCCTTGGAATTTTTCTTTCTTTTTTATTTTTTCCATCTTACCATTTGTCAAAGGTTGGAACAGCATTCTACTATGATTATGTTTGGTTGTGTTAAGAAAAATGATGGCTCCAACAAAGAAAATTTAAAAAGTAATAAAAAACTATACAACAAAAACAAAATAGAGCTCTTTCTTAGTAGAAGACCATTCATTCTGTTTTAGCTGCATTGAGATTTAGTTGCTAGTGGAACTTCAAAATTGAAATGAGAAAAATATACCTCTTTTGTTAATTATGCCTCAACTGGAGGATAATCGACTTTATGAAAGTGACTATCGCTATTGCAATGGTAGCTTCCACTATTTATGTCTCAGGGCTTCTTACACACTTACTGGCACTTTACATGTGGTTTTTCATTTGCCAAGAGGTAGGCATTCTTTTCCCCTCCTTTATATCTAAAGAACTCTGAGATTAGGGATTTATTTGCTCCAAGTTACTTAGCTGGTAGAGCTAGCATTGGAGCCTAGTCTTGACTCTGTTCAGATGTCTTCTAATTGCACACCCTAAGACTCAGTAACTGCTGGTTTTTAGAAAACCAGTAAGTACTTCATGTCTAGGTAAAATAAAACAGTCTATTCTTCACTGTAGTGCCATTTAAATAAAAACTTTAGTTTGTGTTTGTATTCAAATTTGTGTATAATCTTTAAAAAATCTTTAGTGCACATTCACCTTGCTGGAAAATGTGTGTGTGTTTTTCTTGGGGGGGGGGTTGGTGATCGAATTTTTAATCGAAACTTTCCTTTTGGTGTAAATCAATGATAATTATTCAGCCATAAAGTTGGCTACCTTGAGTCACACCATGTCTTAGGATACATGTTAAAGAAGGGGAAAAGGTTTATGTTATTTGGCTGAATCTGCATTAAACTTATTTAACTGACTGAACACTGGAAAAGTTTGCTGAAGGTTAATCTGAGGTCATTTCTGTTTGTCTTTGGTTACTGGTCAGATGGAAACCACTGTTCATACAGGCACTTCACAAGACTCTGAGTTAACGCACATGACTTTGTCAATCCTCGGTGTAATGGATTTTAGAATAAATTAATAGACTGATGCCAATCTTTAAAACTTTTACCCAGTTCTTATAATCCCCTGAATCACTTTGCATATTAATTTTAGCACGTATATTTTCTCCAAAAATCCTGGGTTTTTTGTAATATATGTATTACCAAATAAAATAAGGGAATAACTACAGAAGTTAATTTAAACAATATAAAGATTCTTTAGAGGCTATTAGGTTTGTAAAAATAGCCTTTAAATTTATATTTACCATCATGTTACCTTAACCACATTTCCATGCAACACTGTGTCCTTTATTAAGGGATTTGTTTTACAATAGCCTTTAAAGCAACAGGTCTCTTTTGAGCATTTACTCTGTGCTAGGAACTGGGGGAAGAGAGCTGAGAGATGTAGCTCCTGCCTCAAGGAGATAAAAGCTTTGTGACAGAATAAACCAGCACGAGGATGCAAGTGCTTAATAGAATTGGAAGGAAGACGCCTTAGCTTTCAGTAAGTTAAGGCTGTGTGTGGTGGTTGGACAAGGGAACTTGTTCAGGAAAGGCTTCTGGAAGGATGGGAGGAATTAGTTGGGTGGTGAAGAGTAATCCAAACAGAGACGGCAATATTTCTTGATGTTGAGCCTGAGATTAAGGGGTGCATAATAACTTGGCTCAGTTGGATGCAGGCGACAGATCTTTGAGACTAGCAGAACCTTAAACTTCCAGGGGGAAGAGACTCTTCTTTGTAATGGTCAGAACCCCTGCTTTTCTGGTATTTCTGCTCTCTGGATGAACGTTCAGTCTCCTTTTCCTTCGGAGTCAAGTCTTGTCTTTGGAGTCATTGGCTTGTCTTTGTGCCATTCCATGATCAGTCTTTCTAATTGATACTGCCCTCCCTTGCATGCTTCAGTTTCCTCATTTAACAAACATGCTTTGTTTCCAGACCAGCACCCATCCTCATAACCCCAAGATCTAAGAACATGTGGAGCACTCGGCATGTATTAACTCAGGCTATTCCTTAGGTAAAAGTTAATGAATAAATAAATAATGATTAGTGAATTAATGAAAAAGCAACAGAATAATCAAGAAATCCCACACATTTATTTCCAGATATCATATACCTTTTTCCTTGAAAAACCAACTCTTAAACCACTTGACTTTTAGAAAACAGATACTCATGCACAGCTTTTGGTATGAAACCTTTATAAGCAAAGTTCTCAAGGCTAGCATTTAGATAGACACATGCACTAAATTCCATTTATAGAGAAAGCCAGTTAGCAGCTGTTGAAAATTGGGTAAATTCCAAGGTTAAAGAAGAACGAAGCAACAATATCTGTAAGTGCCACATCTCCCTTTTAGTTTTGGAGTTAGCCATATTAAGCTCCGCTCACACTCTGGAGCTGTGTGGAGTGCAGCTCTGTTGGCCAAAAAGCTTAATGCCACTGAACAGAAGGCCTCCGTTTTGCATGTGTACTTCAAGTCGCATTATCACTGCCAAAGACATCCGGACAAGTGATGATGAGTGTGGCATAACAATGTGGCGATTAGAAGCAGAGGTCTCAGAAGTGACCCAAGCTGGAATCCCAGCTTTAACACTTGGGTGAGTTACTTAACTTTACTAATCTCTTAAAGTTTTCTTTTCTATAAAATGATAGTTGTACCTTTTCTTTCTCAGTAACACTTTGAGGATCAGATGGCATTCTTACATGTGCATGTCTCATAAGAAGTCTAAAATGGTATACAAGTTAATTCGGGATGTATAATTTGAAGGTGTAATGTTTAGGAAAGCTGCTAGATCTCTAAGTGAGATTTTTTTTTTTTTTTGGCCAAAATTGTATATGTGAGTAGATGAAAAGATATGAGGGAAAAAATAATAACCCTGAATAGAATGAAGAAATTATGGTCATAGAGAATAGGCTTCTGTCTAGGCAAGAAATCTAGATTCCTGAAGATAATAACTTTGAGTGAAAAATGAGAGGTTTGTTAGCATCTGCAGGAGAAGTGGCTGAGTCCCTCATCACACAGCAGCGGATGCAAAACATGCTTATCCTGTTAGAGAAAACGTAATTTTTTTTTCTCACGCGTATTCGGTGGTTGAATGGTTTTCACCTTAATTATGAGCCGTATATATGCTCTTTTCTTTTTTTTCTCATGAAAAGAAACCATGCTGCAAATGCTTAATGTAGATGGCTACTGAAGGCTCACACAGCAATTGGGAAAAATATAGTTAATATATACAGGGATTGTAGTGGAATATGGAGGATAAATGAATGAAACACTGAGAAAGAATGATGTAAAGAATGCAGAGCAGATGAAGCAAGGTTGCAGGGTGAGGCAATCAAAGCAGTAAGAAAAAGGAATTAAAAAAATAGAAAGTTAATGGACTTTCACATCTATGGCCAATTGATTTTTTTCTGTTTCTACAGCTTTGGTGTGTGTGTGAAAAATAACACACATACAAAAAAGCAATAAATTTCAGTTAACAACAATTAGTTGTAGAACAGAGGTTGGAATAGGTTATAATTCCACAATTTTAGGTTTTTACTTCTAGCTGCTCTAAGATACTGGAAACTATAAAAGAGATATCAATATAATGATTTGGCAATCATACTCATTTGTTAAATCCTATTTTTTATAACTCTACCTTCTCCTTTGATCTTTCCCCCAGGAAAATAGCCTTTACAGGTATTTGCACTATGCCCATGGTAACTTTTTTTAAACTTTTTTATTGTATAATATAACATACATACAAGGCAAAGAAAGAAAAAAGCAATAGTTTTCAAAGGACTCTTCAAAAGGTAGTTACAGGACAGATCCCAGAGTTTGTCATGGGCTACCATACCATCATCTCAGATTTTTCCTTCTAACTGCTCCAGAACATAGGAAGCTAGAAGGAATAAATACTTTTTTATCATCACAATTGACTTTTTTTTCTTTTTCGTGAAAAATAATATATATACAAAAAAGCAATAAATTTCAAAGCACAACACAACAGTTAGTTGGAGAACAGATTTCAGAGTTTGGTATCGGTTACAGTTCTACAATTTTAGGTTTTTACTTCTAGCTGCTCTATGATACTGGAGACTAAAAGAAATAACAATTTAATAATTCAGCAATCATACTCGTTTGTTAAACCCTACCTTCTCTGTATAACTATATCACCTTTGTTCATTCTCCCACTCTTCAGGGGTATTTGGGCTATGCCCATTTTAACATTTTCATGTTGGAAGGGGCCGTTGATAACGTGGAATAGGGAAATGGAACTAGTTGATATTTTAGAGAGGCTGGTCCCTTTGGGTTTCAGGACTTATCGGGCCTAGGAACCCAACCAGAGGTTGTAGGTTTCTAGAAAGTAATCACAGTGTATGGATCCTTTGTAGAATCTTAGTTAAATCCCTAGGTGTTCTTTAGGGTTGGTGAGAGTGATTTTAGTTGAGGTTTGGCAAAGATTTTAGTTGAGGTTTGGCTATATAAATAACAGTATATAGCTGAAGCTTGCAGAAGATTAGCCTCCAGAGTAGCCTTTGGACTCCATTTGAACTCTCTCAACCACTTATAACTTATTTGTTACAATTCTTTTCCCTCTTTTGGTCAGGAAGGCATTGTTGATCCCATGGTGCCAGGGCTAGACTCAATCTGGGAGTTGGTCAGGAAGGCATTGTTGATCCCATGGTGCCAGGGCTAGACTCAATCTGGGAGTCTTCTCCCATGCCACCAGGGAGACTTTCATCCCTGGGTGTCATGTTCCAAGTAGGGGAGAGGGCAATGATTTCATCTGCAGACTTGGACTCAGAGACAGAGAGGCCACATCTGAGCAACGAAAGAGGTCCCCCAGAAGTAACTCTTAGGCATACCTATAGGTAGGCTAAGCTTCTCCGCTACATACATAAGCTTCACAAGAACAAGCCTCAAGATCAAGGGCATGGTCTATGGATTTGGGTGTCCCTAATGTTTGACACAGTATTGGGATTCCCTGATGACAAAGTTTAATAGTTGAATGTTTTTTTCTCCCATCCCTCAAGTGACTTTGCCAATACTTTTTATTTATCTGCTTAATATATTCTAGGATATATCTAGGCATTGCATTAAGCTATGCAGGATTAAAGGCCCTCATTCTTATTATGGGCTTCCTGTGTTTTGATTGTTTAAATGAGCTATTTAGACAGGTTGAGTTAGATTATGTGCTCCAGAAAATTTAGGTTCTGGACAAAATAAACCTTTCTTCCTTTGGTCTCAAAGAGTAGGTGAGGTTCTAGAAGACAGACATTGTCTTCCTTACCCCTGTGTTTTGAATTACCTTAATCCTGACCTGATTGGCTTCCTTCTTATCTCTAAATACCAGGTTATACATATATAAAACAGCCTCTCAAAATCCAGAAATAATAATTACCACTCTGGACTAAGTGTGTCTGCTATAAGAGCTTACGATCTAGGCCCCTGATTTCTCATAAGCATTTTCTAAAGGAGATCACACAATAATTGTTCTTTTGTTTCTGGCTTATTGTGCCACACCAAATATCCCACACGTTCATTCACATTGTTGCATGCCTCACAACTTTGTTCCTTTTTGTAGCAGCACAACCTTCACTCATAAGTATACACCATCTTCTGTCAATCTACTTCTCAGCCAGTGCATCCTTCAGCCACCTACATTCATTAGGCATCATGTATAATACCCAAAGTCCACAGTCCATCAACACTCTCAATTTTAGATGATTTTATTATTCCCAAGAGAAAGAAAACCAATAAAACACATCCTCACCAAATAGGGAATCTAAGCCTCCCCTTAACTCCTCCCCCCGTTATTTACCTCTGCTGTTGCTGTGGTAGTGCTGATGTCTTCCTATTAAACACAGCCCATAGCATGCAATAGCAGTTTCCCCCTGTACCCTGGACTTAAACACTTTATGTACATGTATCACACTTTTGAAGTGGTTCATGCAAGAACTTATTTATATTTGTAGTGTTAATCAGTGGCACACACAGGTCTACACAACCCTTTTCAATCTTGTCCATGTTCAATATGGTAATCTTACCTATAGTCCTACTAGAGGACCGCTTTCACTTCCATCTGTTCCCTCACATTGGAGTTCAGCCTGATTAGCTGTTTACCCATCTCTAGCTTCTGTGTATCTCTAAGTCTCCTGTGTTCTGTATCATAAGTCTCTGATTATACCTTTACCACGGTCATAAAAGTGGAGTTGTACAGTATCTGTCCTTTTGTGCCTGGCTTATTTCAGTCAGCATTTTGTCCTCAAGGCTCATACATTTTGCCATGTGCTTCAGGACATCATTTAGTCTTCCTGCTATATAATGTTAACGTAATATTTTAAGCTATTTTTCTTTAAATTATTATCTAAATGAGTGTAATGTTTCTAATAAATACATGGCATGATGAAAAAGACAATATACAACTGGATCAATGGGGCAGGGCTGGCCTTTCATTACTTAACTCTCAAGTGCTGAAAACAAGTAACCATGTTGACTAACTTTGGGACCTCACCATGGCTTTACATTAATTTAAAATAGTGTAACCTTTTAAAACTGTGTGACCTGTGGTACACTAACCCAGTATAACCATGCTTGCATTTCCTGTTGCTATTTATTAATGAGATTAAAAACTCGTATTTACTTTTAGAAGTCTTTTGATTATAAGAAAAAAAGTGACCTTTTTTCTCTCCTAGTTTAATCTGTGTGTGTGTGTGTGTGTGTAAATATGTGATTTATAAAGGTGTCTCATGCAGCTGTGGTCTCCTAGTTTAATTTTTTTTTTTGCATGGACAGGCACCGGGAATCAAACCTGGGTCTCCGTGGTGGCAGGTGAGAACTCTGCCACTGAGCCACTATTGCCTTCCTAGTTTAATTTTAAACTCAGATTTGCCTATTTTTTCTTATCCTTGGATTCTTCCATTTTCTTTAACAACTCATTGATTTCTTTTTTTTAATAAATGTTATTACTTCTGTGATATTGTAAATTAACCCACTACTGAAAAACAATTAAAATGAAATATATTACCTTAGCCAAAATATTAATATTCACACTTTACTAATATACGTAGCCTGTTCTTATTCCTGAAAAAGAATGACTATTACAAATGGCACATAACACAGTATCATTGAAATAACCAGCCCTGTACATTCTCTGCTTTACTTGTTAGTAATTAGCCATGATAGAGCAAGTCTCCTTTCTATCAAGTTAAAAGACTTTTTAAATAATAAGTGTAGAGACATTCCTAAATTAGATTTTCACACCAACGCTAAACCATGAAGATATGAAACATGCATTAGAGATTTTCAAAGTCTAATGAATATATGAATACAGGCATTTGTTTATAGAAATACGTTTTTAAATAGTAACTCATAGGGCTTTCTTTTAAGATGTGTATTTTGTATGTGTCTTTATATACAAAGATGCTAATATAGTGTAATCACTTAGGATAATTCTAGCAGCTAGTACTATAAGACTCAAAGCAAAGTGGCCTTGGCATTAAGTTTATTGTCTCAAATAGTAAGAGATCTAAAATTAAGGCAATTTCAGGGTTAGTTAATTCAGGGTCTCAGTGATATCATCAACAGCGAAATCTTTTCTCTACCATCATCGAAAGTAGACTTTAGACCTCAGATTTGTCTGAGTCATCACCTCTTCATACAGAAATGAAAAAGGAAACTTCTCTATCAGCATCTCTTTAAAAGACTGAAGTTGTCTCTCCTACATGCCACTCTGTGGACTTCCCTCTTCCTTGGTCAAGATTGGGTCTCCTGATAATACCTAAACCAGTCACTAGCTGGGGGGAAAGGAGATAACCCTGAAATGCATTAGTTTAATTATGATTCATCCCTGGGGCTGGGGAGGCATCCAGCTTCCCATAAAGGTTGTGACCACTTGAAGGAAGGAGAATACAATCAAGATTCTGCTAAACAGGTAGAAGTGAGTTTGGGGCATCGCTGGAGTTGGGAATAAAATTGTGTCTGCCAAATACCAATTCATGATATTTTATATATCTGCTAATTAAAGAAAAACATGGAGTCCTAAAACTATAACAAATTTCAACTCGAAGTACAAGTTCTGTTGGAACAGTCTTTTAGGATGAAGTAGCAGTCAATCTATAGTCTTCTATGAACCCTCTCATTGCAAGATAGTCTGTAGTGCTTTGACATTTTACGGACAGACAGGTAAAGTCTCTAAAAAATTGCTCCCTCTAAATACTCTTAAATCAACAATTATGATTTTATATGAGGCTTTCCTGTAAATTGCACCTTTAGCTTACATAACCTCTCCCTCTTATCCTCCACTAAGTTCTTATTCCATTTGCATCCACCCATCCATCCCCAGTTCCCACTTCTTGCTAAACCTAGTATAGATTAGCCTTTGCGATGCAAAATCTTAATAATTTAACGTGGATTTTAGGTGATAATTATCAACCCAAGAGTTGAACGTTTTAGTGTAGAATTAAATGTTAGCCTCAGTATCTAGGATATCCATAGAAGTGCCAAAATTATTTTGCAATATTGGAAACAGAAATTAAGGAGATTAGAGCTCTAAATCTTATACATAAAATGAAATGGTAGCAATTTGTCAATAATGAGAGGATACTTTAAATTACACTTTCATTATGGATGTTGGATACGTTGGTGGTAACAGATAAGCCAAACGGTACGTCACACAGAGGAATATAATTTGGGCCTAAGAAATACATACTGCAACTTGGAATAACTTTGAAAATGTGCTCAGTGAAATAAGATACATAAGGCAAATAATGTATTATATCACTAATTAGAGCTATATAGAGATAGCAAATCTGCAGAAACATAAAGAAAATTAGAGATCACAAGGGATTAGGGAAAAAAGGGGTAAGGGAGAATATAGTTTGGGGGATACAGAATGTTTGTAGATAAAATTATTAAGGAAAAACAGTGGGACAAAGAAGTTAGCTTGCTAGGAGATTTGACTCTATAAATTCATCTCAGGTGAAATCCCTACGTCAAAGAAATGCAAGTTGATATCTGTATTTTGTATGACATTCATATTTAAATTATTAGAAATTTTGTCATAAAGACACACGATGCTTTTGAAGGGCACACAGTATTATAAGCCTTATCAAATGCTTTTCAAATAATTATCATTCTAGAAGAATTTGAAACCTACATTTACATTGATTGATCTGCCACTAAATTAAATGCAAGGACGATCATTTATTTTTTGGAAATGTATGTAAACCCAAGATCTCATTGGATGCTACTTAAATGGAAGAGACAAACAACAACAATCTTCCATTTGTAGAGCATAACTGATGGCAAAGTGTTACATATTATTAAATATGTATGTAAGGTGTGTGCATGTGTACACACATGTGTCTTTGTGTGCATGCATGTACATGTGTGAATGCATGCGTACATTTTTTCCCCCATATTTCTGGTTAGGACATTCATGTTGAAATATCCGACATAAGAAATATTATTATGATCTCTCCAAATGTCCAACACCTGAAGCAACAGTACCAGTAATATTATAAAACCATCTTTCATCTAAAAGTTTATAATACATATTTCTAGACTGGAAAGATTCTTTTTCTGAGAGGTCTGCTTAAGCCAAACCTGAACTCCGGCAAGTTGAGGCCTACAGGTCTGGTCTTGCTTTACTAAGAAAACATTGATAAGATTTTACTTTTATAGACTCCATTAGGTAATTTAGTGTGTTTTTATGACAGTGAGGTTATAATTTTGTGCAACTGCATATGTAAGATCACTTCCCATAAAATATTTTCTACAAAGAATTTAGATTCTGTGTTTGGTAAGCCTTGGCATGCCTGTGTTTGAGGTTTAGATCAGATAAGGGTGCCTTTAGCCAGTAAAACTATGTGAAAATGCTTGTCAAACTCAGTATAATTTTTTAGATTTAAATCAGTGAGTTCTTGCCCTCATTTTGGGGGGACAGTTGAAACTGTTATATCAAACTGAGATATATGTTACATAGCTTATGAAGCTGTATTGACAGAACAAAAGCCATCTGCAATAGATTTTTTCTAAATATAAACACAAACTTGCTTTCTATAGATGACAAACATCTGATATTAAGAAATTACATCCATAAAGATATTTGTATTTTAAAAAATCAGCTACAGAAGCAAATATCTAAAGCTTCTTTGAAGTATATATTTTTGGTTTAACAAAACATTTCTATTACAAAGGAAAGGGGGAAAATAAAGATGACAATTCTTCAAAATCCACAAATGTTAAATATATGTTATTTCAGTTAAATGTGACATTTTGTGGAAACCAAATATATCTGAAGATAAAATATATGAGAGAACTAAGGAGTATTCAGCAAATGCTGAAATTTAATTCAATTGCAATTGTTTATAAAGATAAAGAGTTTTGATCTATATTTTTTTTATGGCTGTCGAGACATAACTTTAACTGGAACCAAAGACTTAGAAGTTGAAAGAATGATACTAGAAATGAAAACAAACAAAAAATCAGTAAAACAAAACAAAGCTCTGGGCTATATAAGCAATCATTATTAGTTTTATCATATAACTTACTTTATAAAATAAAATTTAAGAGGTAGACGTTAAAGTGCAAAGGTAAGGAATTTACCAATGTAATAATTGACTGTAGATTTTTAAATTTATTTTATCCAATCAAGAATGAATCCTGCAATAAATTGGATGCCCTGTAACTATGTATTTATCATGGTTGAAACCTGTTTGTAAAGAGGTTTGAAGATTTGATCCTTCATGGATAAAGTCAGCTATTCATCAATCTGTTTTGATTTTCAATAACATCACATTTCATTGAACTAGTTTCCAAAGTGCAATTATGGTAGGGTATACATACATAGTTGTATTTGAATATTAAGAAGTTGAATTTCATAATGTGTGTTTTTTTTCTTTTTTGTTTAGTTTTTGCTTAACATTTTTTTATTAGAGAAGTTTCTAATGAACTTTTTCCTTTTTTTTTTGCATGGGCAGGCACTGGAAATCGAACCTGGGTCTCCAGCATGGCAGGCAGGAACTCTGCCTGCTGAGCCACTGTAAACTTTTTTTTTAATTAAAGAAGTTTCTAATAAAATTTTTTCTAATAAAAAATGAAAAAAAAATCATGCAGAAAATAATGCAGTAGTTCCCAGATATGCCCCTTCAAACACACAGAATCCCTATTATTAACAATTTGCATTAGTGTGGTACACAACTGATGAAAGCAATATTATTATACCTGTTAACTATAATCTGTAGTTTATATTATGGGGTCACTGTGCTGTACTGTCCTGTTTTTTTTTAGTTGAAATATATTCATGTACCATACACTCCATCCACCCTGATCATTTTTAGAACATTGCATCACTCCAGAAAAAGAAATAAAAAGAAAACCCCATACATGCCATACCTCTTCCCTCTCCCTCTCATTGACTACTAATATTGCAGCCTACCCATTTTTCTACGCCTTATTACCCCTATTATCTATTTATTTATTTTTGTCCTTATTATTTTAATCATCTGTCCATACCATGATAAAAGGAGCATCAGCCATAAGATCTTCACAATCACATGGTCACATTGTAACAGCCATATAATTACACAGTTGTCTTTAAGAATCAAGGCTACTGTAACAGAGTTCAACAGTTTTAGGTATTTCCTTCTAGCTATTCTAATACATTAAAACTAAAAAGGGATATCTATATAATAATGTATAAGAATAACCTCCAGAATAATCTCACGACACTCTCTCAAGGTGTTTTAAATTAAATTCTTTTTTCACTTGTTAATAATTAGTAAATCAGTATACAGATATTTAGGGCAGCACACATTAGAATCCAATCAAGTGGACAAGTGAAAATTAAAAACTTAAACTTCTCATTAAACGTTTGCAGTCTGCAGCTTTTATGTGGGAAGTATGAAGAGGCAAGGATTAACTGGCTTTTTACTTTTATGAATCCAGGTCCTCATTTCACTAATTAGCCTTTATAATTGACTGTTTAAGGTATTGCCTATTGGAAAGAGAAATGGCTAGCAACTCGAATCTGTGAGCCAATTTTCTTTAGCTGATAATAAATTGGTTACTGCCTTCCAGGCTAGGTTCTGAGTGGGGTATCTCAAGAAACAAGGCACATTCTTTATTACCAGCCCCACTGCATTTCTGCATGATGACCTGGGAAACCATAAAGAACCTTTCCCACAAGCCTAGGCTGGAGCCTGGCCATGGGGTCTGTTTCTTGTCCCTTTATCTTGGGATCAGTCCTGGGCTAGCCCTACAAATTTTTATCATTCCAGTTGGGAAAGAAGGCAGTCAACTAAGAAGATAGGAAATGCTCTTCCCAAATACATAGAGAAGACGCAAGCTATTCTCTCCACGTTTGTCTTCCCTAGGTTTCCTCTTGATCTTGTTTATTGTTCCTTTTTGTGGGCAATCTCCAAGTAGCACATGGCCTGAAAGAAGGAAAAGGGATTTCTGGGGATCCACTAGAAATCAGGATGGGTTAATTCCACATGGCCCATGGAGATGGCAGTTCTGAACTCCCCATCCAAATAGTCATGTGAGCAGGATTGACCAACAAGACACCCTTATCTCGAGGGCGTACCTGCATTTAGAACAGATAATTTTAACAATAGTGAAAGTCCCTTGAGAAGTAACACAGGATTTCCGAAAGGGCATCCTCAGGAATCCCTTTAATTAGCCCCTCAGTTAATTAAAATTTTAGTGAAAGAAGTCAGATAAACTGCTTTATGGGTTTTCTTCAAGCTAGAGAAAGAAAGTGAGAAAGAGAAACAGTGAGAGAGAAAGTACTGGATCATCAAAGCTGTGCTTATCTTTATCAAGAAGAAAGTTAAGAAAACACACCAAAACAGCTACAATTCAAGACAATGTAAAAGAAATGGTCCCTAGCAATAATGTAGTTAATGTTTTCTTATGCATATGGTTAGTGGGCAGTGTAATCAATCAAGTCAAGCCAAAACTATTTGAGCGTTTGGATTTTTTTAGACATTTCACACAAAGAATTATACAGACTGTAGCCCCTGCCTCTGTAGTTTATAATTCTGGCGGTAAACTAAATTTATGCATTTGAAAGAGAAGGTAATGTGGTATGCTGTCATGAGCTGTGAGCTAAAAATCTAAACATGTCCTGGGTTTTCAGTTTCAGAATCCCAAAGAAACCAGATGCTTTTGATCCAATGACTTTGATCCACTCGTTTCTTTGTATTTAGTTAAATATTCTTCAACTGTAAGTTAGCTAAGTTGGGTCTGATAAGGTCCTTTTCAAATGTATAATGCAGAGAAATAATATAAAAATGTAACTTAAAATGCAGTATTGATTGATTTAGACAAATGCGTATTCAGACAAGTGCTTAAAATTTCACTGTGGCTAGGCTAATGATGAAATGAAGCTTGACATTTTCTGAATTACATTGTGGAACCTGAAAAGTGCAGGAATCTAATGATACAGTAATGCTGAGTGTAGTCTTGATATGTATGTGGGTAGAAGAAGTTACTGGACTCATATTTTAAGATTATAGGATTTGAGAGAAGGAAATTTTGTGTGCTTTCATAGACTTACATACCAACATCATGGTAGCATTGTTTTTTTCCTAGCTTTTATTTTCTTTTAGGTGCATGGTCCGGGAATTGAACCCAGGTCTCCTGCATGGAAGGCAAGGATTCTAGCACTGAACCAGCCATGCACCCAAAATGACTGTTTGTTTTTGCACAGGCAGGCACCGGGAATCGAACCCAGGTCTCTGGTGTGGCAGGCAAGAACTCTGCCACTGAGCCACTGTTGCCTGTGGCACCATTTTTTAAAGGAGGTGATGATGTGAAGGCGAATAAAGTGGAAATGAGGAAACCTGCTTTATAAAATAAACTATGCATAAGATTTCCTTTCTTAGTGTCTATGTGATTAACAGAATTCTCCAAAATGTTGGGAGCATGTGATAAAATATAAGAGTGGACGTTAGATAAAAAGAAGGCCAACGTTTAGAGTCATATGAACAAGGCTGACTAGAATGGGAAGGAAAATTGGATGTGCTAAGAAGAGGGTTCATTTCTTCATTCTGTAAATGTTATCTATTCAATTCTGATTATGCTTCAGACACTCTCTAAGGTGCTGGGAATTCAACAATGGCCTTTGTTGTTGGGTAACTCACAGAATAATGCAATACTCAAATATTGAAAGACCTGAAACAAATACAGAAATAAGCAGCTGAGTACCTTAGATATGGGAATTCATTTGTATATTGTTAGTTATTAATAAATTCATTCTCAAAGTAGCAAAAGTAGTTGTTTAGTGTACAAAGAGGTAAGAGATAGAGGTTTCAGTGTATTTAAAAACCAGCTCGGTGGAGCAGAAAGTTCCTCAGGACAACTGGTAGAGGAAATCTGCGGAAACTTTATTTTAGAGGATACCTAGGGAAAATACAGTTTATCCTGACTTGTATATTGTGTGTTAATTCTGTTCTGAATTAAGTCCTACATCAAAGATATTTTAGCCATTTTTATACCAAGAGTTTCAAAATAAGTAGACCATAAATTAGGACAGGTTCACAATCATGAAATAGAGTATTTATTTAATTCTGCCAATTAGCCCGTTTCATCACCAAACCTAAGAATATAGCATCACAGATTTCCATATCCGCCATTGAAGGCCTTTGATTTTTAAGCAATGGCTATCCTATTTTTAATTCTAGTATTTCAGTGCCATTTACAGTTTACCATTCACTTAAACTTGAGCTTAAAATTGTTTTAGAGAAATTTATTTCAAAATTAACTGTAGCTTACTTTTAGTGAAAAGTAATGTCTAATAAAATTTAAACTTTTGAAGAGGGAGGAGAGTAATTCTCTATAATTAGTTTGTGAGTGCCATAGTGAAATATGAATTTTCTATAATTAGCTTATGAGTTCCATACTGGGACACATTAGCCTTCTGAACCCTGTATGTTTATATCTAAGATGGTAATTTAAACTGTTTTTCAAGTTTTTGAAGTCTTTCTTATGTTGTCTTATATTTAGGGCATTAAATGAACGTTTAACAATAATTGCCTTAATATTGTTCTTTTTCTCTACCTTAAGAGGATTGTGTGAAAAGTATAAGAGGATTATACTTTTGTATTATTCTATTTATGGATGATAGGGAGAAAAGTCTACAGATGTTTGAGTCTGTGCAATTTTTTTTTCTTGAAATATTTTGATCAGAAAATCCTTTAGAGTTTGCTACAAAAGAATTATATAATAGAGAATGAATGCCAAGCTTAGAAGACTGAACCTCCAAATGATAGATTTTTCTTCACAGTGTCTCATTTCCGTTGTGGAATAATGAAACAGTAGAATACATGAGGATTGGAAGACTTTAGGTATAAAAAATTCTGCCTGGAAAACTGCCTGATTGATGTTTGATTGTAAAAGCAATTGATAATTTTACTTTGTGGATTACTTAAGACTTTGAAATAATTGTATTTGCTTCAGGGAAGAAAAAATAGCGTGTTATTGTTTAAAATCTAAACAGGGAAAATCTACGTGTTCTATTCAGTAGCTGGAAAATGTCCATAAATCATGTTTCAGAACACTGGAATTTGGAGTAAATGCCCCATTGCTTGTCTAAAGGTTTAAACAAAGACTGTGATTGGCAACTTTATCCATTATTATTAATGGACTCTACTTGCTAGTGAAACCCAATTGTGGTGTTTTTCTTTTTCTTTTGCCCTTGGGGAACTTATTTTTATCATCTTTGTCACTGTTGGCTTCTTACCAAAGAGAGGGATTCAAACAGGTAAGCAACTTAAGAGAAGCAAAAAGAAATTGAAACCTAAGATGCTTTGCTGTTTCAACTTGGCTCTCTTATATGGGATCAGATATTGACTTCATATCTTAGAAGCTCATTGTTAAAGTCTTTAAGCATGAAAGTAAATTTTTCAAAATATACCTTGTGAATATTAAGTAAATAAATTAGTTACTTTCATCAACCACAAGGACAAACTTTTCTTACTGTGATATCCTAATAAGGAATGATTGAAGGGTCATATTTTTTTGTATATTTTAAAATAACCTCCTGAGGCTCATTAAGCCTTTTCAGAATATATCAGCATGGAAGTTTCTATAGGGAAAGAGAAAACAAAATGAGAAAACTCAATTTTAAGAATATATGTTGTGGATAAAACTAACACTAGTTAGTTATCTGAAGACAAGTTATCTAATGCACAGAGATGTTATAATTTAACTGTACTCACATAGCTTAGCAAATTATAGAGAAGGTTCAAATTTGAATTGTTTGGAAATCATATATCTGATAAGGGTTTACTATCCAGAATATATAAAGAACTTCTACAACTCAACAACAAAAAGATGAACAACCCAATTAAAAACTGGGGTAAAGACATTTCTTCAAAGATATGTAAATGGCCAATAAGCACATGAAAAGATGCTCAACATCATTAGTCATTAGGAAAATGCATATTAAAACCACAATGAGATGCCACATCATACATTCAGGGATGGCTTTTATTAAAAACACAGAGAATAAAAGTATTGATAATGACGTGAGAAATAAGAACCTCCATACATTGTTGGTAAGAATGTAAAATGGTGTAAAATCTATGGAAAACAATTTGGCTGTTCCTCAGAAAATTGAACATAGAATTATCATATGGCCTGGCGATTCCACGTTTACATAAATGTCCAAATGAATTGACAACAAGGACTAAAATATTTATACACCAGCTATTTGTACTCCAATAGCAGCATTAGTCACAGTTGCCAAAAGATGGAAGCAACCCAGGTGTTCATCAACACATGAATGGATAATAAAAATGTGACCTATACATAGAATGGAATATTACTCAGCTGTTGAAATAAATGGCATTGTCATCCACGTTAAAGCATGGATGAACCTTGAAGACACCATGTTGTGTAACAAGCCAAACACAAAAGGACGGATATTCTATGATTTGACTTATAAGAAATAGCTGCAACATATGAGTTCATCAAGACAGAAAATAGATTGCAGGTTACTAGGGGTAGAAGTGGGGAAAATAGGGAGTTAAATTCAGGTGTCAGCTTGACTATGTGAAGGTGCCTAGTTCTATTGCTGTGGACATGAGCCAATGGAATGTGAACCTCATCTGTTCCTGATTACATCTGCAGTCAGCTAGGAGGCATGCCTGCTGCAATGAATGATGTTTGACTTAACTGGCTGGTGCTTAAATGAGAGAGCTCAACGTAGCACAGCCCAAGCAGCTCAGCATACCTCATCTCAGCACTCGCAGCTCAGCCCACGCCTTTGGAGATGTAGAAAGGAAAGTTGTTGGAACCCAGAGGCCTGGAGAGAAGGCCCACAGAGAACGCCCTGTGCCTTCCCACGTAAGAAAGAACCTCAGTTGAAAGTTAGCTGCCTTTCCTCCAAAGAACTATACATTAACTGAATAAATCCCCTTTTATTGAAAGCCAATCCATCTCTGGTGTGTTGCATTCTGGCAGCTAGCAAACTGGAACAGGTAGTTACTGCTTAATGGGTACAGATGAAAAATGAAAATGGTGGTGAAAAAATTTCATGGAGGTAGCACAATATTGTGAATGCATTCATGTCTCTGAATTGTATACATGAAAATGGATAAAGGGGAAATTTTGTTTTGATACATGTTACCACAATACAAATTTTTTCTTGATACTACCATATTAGTCTTTGAAAATATAAAGATAAATTAGACATAGGGCTGTCTATAGGAGTCCTTCTAGTGGAAACTCATTATTCTCTAATTTAAAAACTCTGGCTCTGTCCTTTTATTTATAGAATATTATTGGACATGGAACTTAGGAACTGGGTAAAGATTCAGTCCCAGTAGAGGACATGGACGAGGGAAAGTTTTTGAATGCTAGAAGAATGAAGTTGTCTTAATTCATTCAGCACTGGGAAGCCATAGTGTTTTTGAGCAAAGAAATGACATTATTAAAACTAATTTTTAAAATTGTAATTCTTTTATTGTTTTTCAGTGACATTTATGTGTGGTAAAATTCAGTCTTCCATGTTTTCTTTTTGTCCTACTTTTCTAAACCCTTTTATTATCCTCAAGTATGAAACAATGATTGGATCAAACTGAACTCTTCACTGCCCCTTATTTATATTCTCCCCAACAAATCTGTTCTGCCTCCTCTCCTCTCACAGTTCAAGTTATAAATAGCCATCCATCCAACCCATCCATCCACCCACTTACTAATTTCACACTGTTTATTAAGAACTTTCCCGCTGCCAGACACTGAGGTGAGCCTGGCGAGTGGTGGTGAGTAAGGCAAACCTAAGCACCCACTAAATGGGCAGCAAACAACAAATTAATCTAACTGCATTTATTATATGTGCTAGGAAAGACAAGCATGGTGTGCCAGGAGAGCATATTACAGGGGTGTCTGTCCTGGCATGGTAAATCAGGAAATGTCTCCATGATGAACTGACATTTGTGGTGAGACCTAAAGGATGCACAGAATTAACCAAGCAAAGAAATTTGGAATGCGGATAGGCACAAGGTGTTGGTTGGGGATCCCTAAAGGGATAATTTTAGAAGAGGAAAGATCATATTCCTTTTTTTTCAACTCTTTTGTTTTGAATGTCTTAACATTTTAGTATCTGTACCAGTCAATTAAATTTTACCGAATAAAATGATAAAGTAGTATATTATGATTTGCATCCCTCCTTATTCGTCTGTTCTTAGAGGATGGGGGATTTATATTTTTAACCATCACAATGCTTAAAATAATTCCTGCACATAGCATTTGCTTAACTGATTTATGATTTGTTTACCATAAATCAATTATTCTAATATAAATATTACTACCCAATATAACTAATACTAATATAAATCAAATATACAAATGGTCTTTGCAGGGTTTTAGAATGGATTCAAGAAGGAAGAAAGAATTTTTATTAGAATTACTTACATGGGCATCACATATCCTATTATAATTTCATGATTGGCCTAGAATGATTTAGTTAGGGTCCTTTGAAAGTTCCATTTTGAATTGTTCATGAATAAATTTAGATTATAGAAGAGATAGTGTTGAAAACAAAGCTATTTCTTATGTACTTAAAAAGTCATTTAGGAATTCGGGGGTGGGATGGAGTGGAGGTCTCTGTATAGGGATTGTATTATTTTTGTAACTCTCCTGTAAGTTTGAAAGTGCTTCAAAGTAAAAAGTTTTTAAAAAGTCTTATAGTAGCTTTATTATTGAAAGGTGACACTGACATGTTTATGTAAGTGGAGTACTCTTTTAGTTTATAAATTGATTTTTGAAAAGCAGAATACTGATAGATTTGATTTGTTAAAGATATACTTCTTAGATTACACTCTTAAATGTGAGCTAGGTATTGATTGCACTTGAGAATTGTACTGCCCTTTATTGTTTTGGTGTTTCAACACATAAACACAAGCAATTAACAGTGAGCAAATTTCCAGGCTTTCCTGATTTTATAAACATACCCTCAGCCAAACATATAAAATAATATATACATTTAAATCTCAGTGAGGCTGTAACCAAGCAATTACTAGCCCAAGGTTCTCACCAGAAATTCTATATTATGTTATGAAGAAGGGAATGATGTTATAATCCACTATATAAAGAAAAGTTCGGCAGGGAAATAAGGAGAAATTCCAGTACGGTATTCTTAGCAAGGTGAACCATGATGCCAACTTTTATAGGTTTCCTCAATCTTTCTAGTCTTAATGATGTATAGAAATCTGGTCTCCATGATCATGTGGAATTCTCTATGACTTAATTTTCTCATCTGTAAAGCGGAGAATTAAATAGTATCTGCTTCAAAAGTGTGTTGGGACATGATAAAAAATATCTGGTGTAGGTTAGTTTTGTATCATTGGGGAGAACCTTGGAGGATTTTCCCTCCATATTCTTATATTTTTGAAAATCCTGAGGAAATGGTAGGAATAAGATCTTCTTTCATTATCTGCTTTTGTTTGTTGGTTGGTTCTTTCTTTGCAAGGAAGTATTTGCCTTTTATTCCAATTTAGGTTTTCTTCCTCAGGAGCATCTGTCTTTCTAGGTTGACTCTTCATTCTTCATCTCCATATCTGTGATCTTTTCTCCTACCTCATGTTAATGGTTCCTGGTCAGCGCCAAGTGTATTTTTTGCCTTGTTGTTTACATCCCTAATGTAAACAGATTATACTTTGGCTGTGGTGAAACTGCTTCCATTTAATCTGTTCGTAGTTGACTCAGAATCCTATTCATCTCATGGTTTCCTTTTGTCTCATCCTATATTCTGATATATTTGATCTTATGCATGTCTCTTATTTTCTGTTTTAATTTCCTGTATTGTATTGACAATGTGAAACAGCTTTAAAATGATTTCTCCAGATTTCAGTGCTAAATCACTTTGAGAGAGAGATTTTTCCTCTGATTTGTCAAGATAATTAATTCCCTTTTGCTTGTGCTGTAGTGTATTTTTTCATAGTTTGCACATTTATTTACCATTTATCCCTCCTTGAATGAGGAGACATCTGGTGATACCTCGTCTTCGCTGGCAGGTGGTATACATAGATTTCCTTTTAATGTGCTCCTCATCCACCTATTTTTTTTCATGTTCCGTCAAGTAATTTTATTAAGATTTATACATCAAATGGAATCTTTCGAAGCTTGAAATTCCTCTTTTCTACTTTTAGGTATCGTTTTACTTTGATAGCATGTATGCAATGCACAATATCCTTTTTAAACATGACCATGAGTAAAAGTAAGAGATATTAATAGCATTAATTATATTGTTCCACCTTCAGTCTCATCTACCATCAAAAGGTTTCCATAAACCCTAATCAAAATTATATACATATTAAGAGTGCCCATTCCACAGCAAACTTGTCTCTGATAGCTTCTCTGAATTATTTTTCCAGTTGCAATTCCATTCTTCTTTGAATTCAAGGAAAACACAGAAGATATGGCATAGATCTCATTACGCTGGGACTATTGAAACATCCAAGAACCCACCTCTTCTTTTGGAGATGCTGGCAGTTGTCTTCAGTTCCATGAAGGTCAGCACTCTCATGACCTTCCTGATTTACGAGGAGCCGTGGCTTCACACACCCATGTACTTTCTTTCTTTTTTTTTTATTGTACAAAAATACAAAACAAAGAAAGAAAAAAGCAGTAATTTTCAAAGTAGTTACAGGACAGATCTCAGAGTTTGTCATGGGCTACCATAACGATCCTCTCAGATTTTTCCTTCTAGCTGCTCCAAAATATAGGCAACTAAAGGCTTAAATATTTTTTTTATCCCCACAATCAACTTTTTTTCTTTCTTGTATGTGAAAAATAACATATATTCAAAAAAAGCAATAAACTTCAAAGCACAGTACCACAATTAGTTGTAGAACATATTTCAGAGTTTGACATGGGCTACAATTCCACAATTTTAGGTTACTTCTAGCTGCTCTAAGATTTTGGAGACTAAAAGAGATATCACTCTAATGCCTCAGCATTCATATTCATCTGTTAAATCTTATCTTCTCTGTATAACTCCACCATCACCTTTGCTCTTTCTATCCCTCTATAGGTGCTTGGGCTATGACTGTTCTAACTTTTTCATGTCGGAAGGGGCTGTCACTAATATGGGGTAGGGAGATAGAAGTAGCTGATGTCCTGGAGAGGCTGGGCCCTCTAGATTTCAGGACTTATCTGGCCCAGGGACTCCCTGTTCCACTCTTTATTTAGAGGAAAGATTGATGCATTTAGATCCGAATGGCTAGATCAGATTGAATTAGGTAGGGTATCTTCGCTATTTATTTCTCCGATTATCTGTTATTCTAATCCAAAGGAGGACTTCGCAGACATCTACAGATCCCACCATGTGCTATTACCCAGGAGTTTTTTTTTTTTAATTGCACTCTTACAAGCAGTTTACTCCTGAATTGGCATATTTAATACCTGTCATCTCTCCTTTCTTCTTCTTGTATCGGTCAATCGGGCTTTAGTCCTTGATAAGTACAGTATCTGAATGGGCATAACACACAAACATGTTGTATTATTCTGGCCATTTCAAAAATAATTTAAAAAGAAGAGAAATGTTCATTTAGGCTGCCATAAATTCAGTGTTTTTGACAAAGAGGCAGTGGAAACGAAAATGTTAAGTATCTTCCTTTCTTTTTTTCAGGTAGATCGGCTTTTTGTTTCTTGAGTTAAAACGTGGGTGGTCTACTGATTTTATTTTTTACTTCACGTACATTTACTTGATTGTTGGTGGAAATTTTCCCCAGATTTACAGAAAACCTGTAAGAACTCTTTCAGTTACAGGTTTCAGTGTATTTGAGTTTTTATCATTTTCTGGTTTCACCTTTGAAACCACTTCAACCTAGTCTGTTTTAGGTTTTGAGTCCTCAAAGCGGGATATTTAATTAGTTACTTAAATAATTAAATGATTATTGATATAGAACCTGTTCTATATAATCTTTTACTTTAAAAATTTTTTTGAAAATGGTAGTCTTCATGGTGTATATTTTTCTTCCTTTCTTTATGTCGGTTAGGATAGTTTGTTAACTATGTCATACGTATCTGTGCTTTGTAAACATCACATTTTGTGGCTCTCTCATGATTACAGTGTCACATAGAAGAGCTAATGTTCAAAGGACTATTTAGATTTTTATTGTAACTTGGAAAATACTTCATGTTTAGTATTTGGCCCCATCACAGCCTCATCATTCTTATGAATCTCTTGAGAACTACTACTGCAGATGACGAGTTTTCCTAAATCTGATTTCTCAGAGAAATTTCTGCAAATTCTACTTCCACATATAAATAAAGCCAAACAGAAGGCCTTCTGTTAAGACAATTTTGTCCCATTAGAAAACCCATGCTGTGCTTTTGGGAAATCCTGAACCTAACTCTGAAGTGAGGCTTTTGCTTTCACTCACCCATGGTCTTCTGCTCTGACTTCTCCCTTCCTTCTAAGAAACTCTCATGTTGCTTTTTTAGCTGCTTTTGTCCTCCTACTGTGACAGCCAGCAAGTTTTCCAGTACTAAGCATTGATGTACACTCAAACTTCATTTGGAATTAGAATTGAAAAACTGGCTGATAATGACTCAACATTTTATCCCCCAAGTGGCTTATATGTATATTATTATAGTAAATACCAAATTTATTATATTGCTGTAATTCATGGGTGAGCCTGGGCCTTTCTGGTATTCTAACCAGTAATGAAGTGGTAATTTAAGACAATTTAGTAAGGGCAACTCATTTGGAGCACTGGGACCTTAGGTTTTCTTGAATTCCTTTATAGAGGGAACTGTCTTTTGCCTCAAAGCTATTATTTTTCATTTCTTCTGTTAAGTAACTGGAGCTGTCAGTTACATTCTTTCAGCAAATATTTATTGAAAGCATAATGACTCCAAAGACTATACTAGGCCCTTGGGACAAAACAATGACTATATCAGCCATGGTTTTTCCCACATGGATCTTAGTCTTTATTTCAAGGTTAAGTTACAGAATTAAACACTTTGAAAATTTTTACTGACATCATATCTGCATGCTATTATTTACTAAATATTTTCCTTTACTTTGAGTCACCTTTTTTTTTTAATAAATAGATTTTAAAATGAAACCTTAAGAAACTTCCATGGAAATAGAATATGAATTACTGGAGATATGTATCTCTTTATCTAACTCAGTCTCCATTGCTCTATTTCTGTGTATGTATATGATTTACTGGAAATGTATATAAGAGCATGTACATATATATTTAAATATATATTAAGGTGGGGCAGTGCACCAGTGGCTCAGTGGTAGAATTCTTGCCTGCTGTGCTGGAGACCTGGGTTCGATTCCCAGAGCCTGCCCATGCCAATATATATATATATATATATATATATATATATATATATATATATATATATATATATATATATATATATATATATATATATAAATATATTAGGGTGAATTATTATCCACTGTTAAAATAAAGAGCATGACTTTTTGTGTACCACCTGAAGTCATTATTAACAACCACCAGAGGTGCAAGTACTACATTTTAGGATCAGTAGTTCAGGCCAGTGATTGTCAGCTGGATAGCCTACCCTTGTGAAAGGAGATTGTCTATCAGAAGCACGTTAGAAGTTCTGGACGAAGCCTACCCCTAAGTGAAGAAATAATATTGATGGAAATTTCTCCGATCCCAGAGTTATTGGGTTTAAAAAAATAGTTCATGAAAAAAAAGTTTGTCTTGGAGATAGGTTTTTAATAAGTAATAAATATTATATATATTTTTTGTAAATCCCATTGTGGACTTAGCACTACATGTATGCACTATTTCCTCCAATGTAAGAATTGTATAAAAGACTAAGAGTACAAATGAAGTTTTTTACTCATGATAATCCCAAAATGCATATGTATTTAAATGCTTATTGTATGCAGAAGCTTTTCTTACAAAGGAAATTAAATTGTTCGAAATTCTGTGTTCAGTAGCATTGAATGGAATGTTAAGAAGGGAATATATTATAAGACATATTTTGTGGCCTCAAGTTATTTCCAGTCCAGTTAAGGAAATAAAATTTAAACTATCCATTAATTAAAGAACAGTAAAGGCCTTTAAGCTTAAATTGCAAACTGCGTCTGACTGATGGGCCTCCAGCTTTCAGCTGGGATGAATTCCTGTGTGCTGTATGCCCAGGGACTTTGTGAAGGAAGTTACACTCTGGCAGCCCTTTGAAGCCTTGAGTCAACAGGGGTAAACCAGTTGGAGTGCATCAAAGTGTTGCCACAAATGTTTGCCAATGTAAGTGCTAGAAAAAGAAAACCTTAATTGTTTTTTTTTGGATTTGAAGATCTAGTCTTGTGAGCCTCTTTTCTGGCCCATATGCTTATTATACCCAGAGATCTGCACCTGTTCCTTATTGTTTGAAATTGTAGCTTGTGATGTGCGTGTGTGTATATATGTATGTGTGATGACAAACATAGTAATGACAGCAGCTGTGACTCTTAGGCTAAAGTGGTTATAAACAGGGTGGGAAAAATTATTATTTTTAATCCGCAGAGGTAAATTAGAGTTTTAGTATTCTTAACATTATGTGTGGTCCTTTCTAACACACTGCTGTTGTTTTTAAACTTAAACTTTTCAGTGTTAGTCTTTCATTAAAATTTGCCATTGAATTGTAGGGAACCAAAAAAAAAGAAAAGAATGTAGATTCACTAGAAAGCCTATTTGAGATATATCTTCAGAGTTATACAGCAGTACAACATTATAATGTGAAATCAGTATATCCTGGGGGTATACCTTTATCCTTCTGTGTGTGAAACGTGGTTGGGATTCTAATGCTTATTTATGATAATACTCAAAAATACAGCTTGCCCTCATCTGATAACTCTTATACAGAATCAATTTAATCTGGACTAATATCATTTAAAATAGTTTTATTTAATCTCATTCCTAAAGTACTTAGGGAATCATCTTTTTGATAAGCAGTGTGTTCTCATTAAGGTATTATTTTCCTGAAGTCTGGTTTAACTAGTCTGCATATGAATTATAATAATATTTTAAGCACATTTTACATTTAGTCCTTATATAAAAACATAAATACACACATAGTGAGCAAATATATTTTTAAATAACTGAGTGTAGTAACAGGCTTGATGCCCCTTATGCATGACCTATTAAAAAGTCAATTTCTTCATTCTTTTATAACTTTTTGTTTATTATACCCGCACCATTTAATATCTTCAGTCAAATTTGTGAATTAAAAGCTCAGAATGACACATTTGCATTTTGATTAGGCTCACTTAGTCCTTGTGCTTTTGTTTGTTTTCTTGGTCTCCCATTTTTGCCAGGAAAATTTTTCTAAAGGTAATAGTGTTTAGTCCTGCTCCTCTGTAAATTCCCTAGATTTTGTCCAGTTTCTGCCATTCCTCTCTCTCTTTGTTTTTTTGTTCTAATATTTGCATTAAGTTTTTGGTGCACTTTCCTTCATAAGCTGCATACTAAGCTGATTAAAACCCCTATGTTGGCAACTACTTAAGAGAAGTTGCAGCTGCTACTACAAACTGAGCAGTTAAGAAAACGGAATACTGCATTAGAGCCTTTCCCTTCTCACATTGTTTTTCTTTGCACCAAGACTCGACTCACAAGAGAGTCCTACTTGTGAATGATGGTTCTGTTTACCTACAGTGTTTTCCCTCCACATTAACTTTTAGTATTTTGAACCACTCGGCATTCAATCTTTTCTATTATCTTTGCACCATTAATTTTTCCTCTAGAGTTTCCTTAACAAGACTTTTCAACAATTTTATAAAACAGAACTGTTTTGTTGGCATAAGACTTATTATATAAAGAAGTTGTCTTAAAACTCGACTAAACTTTGGAATACTGTAAGAAAGTTACTTAGTTACCCTTTGGAAATGGGTCTGTACTGAACATTTTTCTTAATCTTTTATGGCGTTTCTTTATTAACTGTATAGGGATTGAGCATTCTTTTGACCCTCTGATCTCATATTCCTTCTTTAAAAAAACAAATTTGGATTAATAAGACTTATAGAAACAATTTCGTAATATCAGTTTACTTATAAGTGAGAAGGATATAAAAGCCATTTAAATACAGCAGGGATAGTACCTTGTTTAAGAAGATTACTGAGAAGATTTAATTTGAAAGAAATAGCATAGCTATAAGGAAACTTTCTTAAAAGTCTAAGTTAATGATATGTCATGTGCCCATGTATTCATTCAAGACTTAAGACAAAAAAAAGTTCACTTCAGCCTTATGGTTTTACGACACTATGAAATACTGCCTGTTTTGGAACTTTTAAAATGTTATTTCTAATGAAATTCCTTTGGGTGAGATAAATGGATAAGATGTGGGAGGAGAGGAAAAAGAAAATCCTATTAAGGTGAAGTAAAGGGAAAAAAGTTGTTAAAGGGTCATAAATATGTAGAAAGAAGTGAAGGGGAGAAGAAATAGGATGAGTCTTGAAATGGGGAAGTAAATACATTCTTTCTGTTGGTAGACTCTCCTAATTTACTGCTGGCTCCTAGCAATAATCTCAGTTCCTCTGATATTATGCCACTCAACTGATAACAGGATTACAGAATAATAGAGCAGTTATGAAAAAAGCAACCTATTTGTAGAGGCATGTTTAAGATGTATCATTAGGTGAATACAAATTTTTTTATTCAACAGATACATATTGTGCACTTCCTATTCTAGTGTCTGGAGATGTAGCAATAAAAAAGACAGACAAATCCCTGTTTTCAAGGAACTGACATTTCAGAAGGGAGAAAAGGACCATAAAGGAAATGAATGGTAAACAATATAATTTCAGAGAGTTCTAAGGGCTGAAGTAAAACAGTGAAGAACTCATGGTAGATATAATGAAAAAAAATCCCATTCCTAACAAATACAAGATTTTTACCTTGTAATCAATCCATCAAACAGAAGATGTGCAAGCTCTTTATGAAGAAAATGAAAATTTCGTGGAGGTAATAGTTGAAGAACTGTTAAAGGCTGTGATGTGACTTGATCTATAGTGTCTCTTTTGGTGATGAGTGAGGAAATCAAGATTTAGAAAATGTTAACATTTGGAATTTTGAGGTAGCAGTGGTTAATTTTTCCCTTATGTATTTGTTTTAATTCCATACCCTTGGATTTGACTTTGGAATGTTGTCTACAAATCTGGTATAAGCAATTCTCAGTTGTCAAGGGCCAACTGGATACCATTGCTCATTGATTGTTATAGACAGTTTTTTTTTTCCTTCCATTGGTTCACATTGTTTTCAATAGTTGTCCTTTGAATTAAGTAGTCTTAGAAGGAAATGAACATGCAGAATATAAATAAATGGAGAGAGGCATGCCATGTTTATTGATCAGAGAATTTATTATGACAGTTATGTAAGATCTCCCCAAATTATTCTATGAACACAATTTCCATGACATTCTTATAGTATTTCATCGAACTAGATCAGTTAATCTGTACTTGATGTTTTTTAACTTGTAGATATGGCTTTTCACTTGTAGGTATATCTGAGAATAGACAGCATCAAGGCTTTCTCTGAGGATGCAGTAATCAAACTGTTTTTGTGCAGGTATAGGCAAATTGAATAGTGAAAAAGAACTGAGAGAGCAGATATTGATTTGCATATGTATAGTGACTTTATATGAGGCAGATTAATGTGGAAAGTCTGCTGTACAATAAGTGATATTTAGAATATTTGCTGTATATATGGGAAATGAAGTAAAATTAAACACTTAGCTCATAAAAGAAGAATAAAATCTTAAAACTTTCGGAGGGAAAGTATAACAAAAAAAAATTAAAGCCTAAGATCTAGAATCAAAATTTTACATTTATGAGAAAAAATCATTTCTTAAATTTATAAAGACCCCTTTTGGGATTAATAAACAGCACGCAAATTAATTGAAGAATGAGCAAAGAATATATCCTGATGACCAATAAGCAAGTTACAAAATGGTCAACTCAATTAGATCTCTGTGAAAATGTCACCAAAGTTATTTCCTGCAAATAAATTGGCAGAAATTGAGTCTGTATCCAGTGTTTTGAAATAAAGTGAGGAAACAGGAATTCTCATTTGATTATATTTGCTCTTTCTCATTTACTCTCCTCCCTTGTCACATGTCTTATCAGTCAGTTCTCAACTATAAGTTCTGAAATTTCTTGTTTAAAATTTTTGTGTCTCTGCTTTGACATTAGGTATCAGCCTTACTCTCAATTTTGTTCACTTAAAGATTTACTTAATATAAACAGACATGAATAGGCATTTTTGGTGAAATATTTTTACCTCCTGAGTTGATTTCTTAAGGTGATATGAGATTGTCAGTAACTGCTTATTGGAGATTAGTTTCACTTGTAGATGTCCGAGAATAACACAAATAGAGTGTTGCTGACAATGTTCTGTTGGGTCAAGGGACTAGAAAACTGAAGAATTTTTTAATGAAAAGGAAGATCACCATATGAACAAGCTGCATAGTCCGCATTGAAGACCATTGCAGAGAAAAGTAGCCAGCATTTATTGAACAATAACCACATTACAAGACCATGTTTCATTTACCATTCATAGGAGTCATGTTAAATGTGGCATCTAGTGTCTAAAACAAAAGTTAAAGTAAAACATGACAAAGGGTTTGAAGGTGGCCAATGGTAAAACGGTGATTCCAGTCATAGAAATTAGTCAGTAAAGTAGAGGAGGAGCTGAAACACAAAATGATCACGAGTTTGGTGTAGGACGTACTGAATTTGAATGGCTAGTGTGAGGCACTTGGAAATATGTATGTGCCTCCTGGAGGAGCGTTCTGGGCTATTGCTATAGATTTAAAGAGCGTTGGCTTATAAATGTTTATTTAAATCCAAGATGTGCTTGAGATCACGATTATAAGAGAGTATAGGAAAAAGACAGGATAGAGTCTTGGAGAAGAAACAACTTTAGGGATAGAAGGGTGCAACTCTGGTAGGAAAAGAAATAGACATTGGTTCCAGATAACACAATAAATTATATATTATATAAAGATTAACCCCATAACTTACATTTTTCCATTGGTGGTTCATTGAGAGAAATTACTTATAAAATCAGTCTCTGAAAATGTGTGTATGGCTTTCATTTTTAGTTATACAAAAATAATAATATTATACTTCTAATTTTGGGAGAGTGTTTTTTTTTTCATATCTTCCCCCTCCCCCCGCCTCTGGGAATTTTTTTCAGAGTCAGCATCATTAGGTTGATCTTCCACCAGATGTGATGTGCTGACCCACCCTTTGCTTTGTTCAGTTCTGATGACAGGTATTCCTAAAATCTCAGTGTTTGCACAGGAATCATTTTTCAGCACCATTTATCTTCTCAGCACTAAAATTTAATTTGACATTAAGGTGACCTGGAAACAATTTAGTTTCCAAGTCACCAATTTGTTTTATGTTAGATAAACAAATATTTCATTCAAAGCATCAAAAATCTTCCCCCTTTATTTAGCGACAAGTGTGGCTGTCACTCAGACTTGTAGATGCCTCACGTTCATAGTATTCAATATATTATATATATATTTTTTGTCGCAGAATATTTATTCATCTGATTTCCTTACATGGCATTTTTTTGTCACTGAATCAAATGATTTGGTCTTTTTCACTTGAGTCTAACTTTCACGTTTTGTTTTTATTTCTTTTTTACACTTATATAGATTCTTAGTATTCCAGTTTCTCTGCATTTGGGGTGTATAGTTTTAATTTTAAGAATTATATCTAATGTAGAAAAATTTAAAAGCTAGGTATGATCACATGCTTGCAAACGGCAAACAAAACAAATAAATCACTTAAAATATCAGCCTCAGGTGGTTGTATTGAATATTTTTTTTCAAATCTCTTATCTTCCTCTAGATGACTTGCTCCTTTTCTTAGGTAACAAGATGGGAAAGAAGTGTTAAGTACAATTAACTTCCACTATTCAATCACCATCAAGCACCCCCTTTCGGAAGCCAAAAGAAATCTTATCAATTGCGAATATGGAGATTTATTATACGCTTTTAAAGTCCCTTAGTTCAGGAGGCTGAGGGTCCCAGTACTATTGGCAGAGCTCTGTATTTCAAGCAGATCACAACCAGGGAGTCTGGAACAGCAGCCCGGCCTCACCAGGACCAGCCGCAGCCAGCCTCACAGCACACTCTCAATCCCATAAGCAGTCAAGGAATATTGGCTGACAGCAGTAGTCAGGCACAGTTCTGAAATCTCATCTACTTAGAATATTTTCCCTACGTGATTTACTGTACCTTTCAGCTTAATACACCTGTTGAAATATTTTATTCTTGACTAAAGTACTAATTTTGTGGATAAAGAAGTAGAGAAACAATTTAAACTTTAGCCCCTTTATAGGGCTTTATTATACTGAACTTTTCATATGTAGTTTTCTGCTATAGTAGACCTTATATGAAAAGAGGGCTTAAGGACAAACGATTGAGAGTTGACCATTTTCTCTATTCTATTTACATCCTTCAATAATGGATGTGACGATGATTTCAGAACATTATATAAACCTGAATCCAAGGAAGATTAAATGTACTCATTGTACACTGTATTCACCATGCTTTACTGTACTTACTAAAGGACTGAGGATGGGGCCTATTTGCGATATGCTTGTCAAGAAAAAAGGAGTTTTAGTTAATATTGTTGAATGAAATATTAAATTATATATGTAGAACTTAAATACATGGGGATGCTAGTTTTTAAAGTGTTCTGTAATCTCTTTTATGAAAACGTAAATCCGGTGAACTATTTTTATTAATTGTTAGATCTGTTTAAGAACAGAAAGGTAATGCCATGTACAAGCGTTATATTTACTGCTTTTCAGTTTGATCTGCTGGACATTCTTGCTGTTAAAAAAAAATGAACTGAAGAAAATTTACATTAAATACTTTTTGAAAATGCAGCATTATCAACTTAGTCAAATAAAAAACTGGAATCAAATTAAATACATTTTATGCTATCTGACCCACCTACTTAGCTTAGAAGAACCACTGCTTATTTAAAATATAGGAACTCCTATCTACCAGTACTCATCCTAAAGGGGTTATTTACAGTTGCCATGGGAGGGAAAAACTTTTGTCACCAACAGATGCCTACAGTTTGGAGTGTCTTCCATGGTGGGGTTCACATATTCATGCTTTCATGTTTTCTTGATTCACAATGTCTTATTCCGTTTAAAACTTTTTTCCTTGTTTGAGTGCTGATGTTTGTGTCTCCTTCATGGTACCATAGCAAGAGAGTTCCTGAGAGCACCTAAAGCAGCTGCAGCCTACAGTAGGTACCCCAAAAGTAGTAACTTATTGTTATTCTCACTTAAAAGCTATTAGAGTAAATAAATTCTCCTTGATGAAATATAGGTGTGCAATTGCCATGCGTTTTGTATTCTTTTATACATGCATTTCTTGGTAACAAAAGTTGTCAAACTTTTTCCAGAAAGGGATGATATATCTTTATTTTTTTTCTTTTAGTGACTGTAAAAATTTTTAGATTGTTCTAAATGACACCCCTGGAGATGTATTTTCCCAGACAGTATATTCAGTACTTTTATGCAGTTGCATTGGCAGTGCGTAGGATGTTGTTGTCTTTATATAAAAACATATTACACTTATACTATATAAGGGTATATTTTTCAGCTGGCTCCAAAACTCAAGTTAGTCTTTTGTAGTGCATTTTTTAGAATCCCTGATGCCTTAATTGGTTACTCTTTCACACGGTGTTATTTTGCCAAAATGACACTGTTAGCTGATCCTGAATTGAAAAACTCCTATTTATTTTGTTTTATAATGGAAAAGTTATTTTTGGAGAAAGTGTCCTTAACCTTGGTTTCATAGATGAATGGATATATAGATGGCTTCTGGGGGTCGGGTGAGTTCTCTGAAATTGTATGCTGTTGTATGAAAACTGTGAGAGCATGTGTTTAGGTATATAATTCTCTGATAAAAGCATCCATACCGTTCATCAGATTCTCAAAACTTTGTCAAACCATTGGTTTAAAAGGATCAAGCAAATAGTTTTTGTTATTCAATGCTTGGTTCAGAAGTTTAACATGCTCGAAGAACTTTGAAACTTACTTTTAGAATTGGAGCCATTATAAAGGAACAGGATTATAGACATTATTTAGAAAATCATGTCAAGGTTTGTTTTTGTCTCAAAAACTTCCTAGGTTATTATATTCTTCTGTCTGGGTCATCCTACTGGCCTGCTCTGTACCATAAAAGTGCTACTGTACTCTACCACTGCAGGACTTACAGCCAGTTTTAAGCCCAGCCTTTTATACTTCACATCTGGCAAAGAAAATTAAACCATAAAGTTACCCAAAACAAGTTTTGATCTTGGAACTGTGGTAAGAAAGAAGGGTGCAAAAAGAAACTATTCAGATTTGTCATTGTTTAGAATCTGTGTGTGTATCTCAAGTCTGGTCAAGAGAATGGGGATTTTATTTTTAAAACAAACACTTAACTTTCGATTTCAGAAAAGCAAACACAACTGCTTTCCCTGGATGTGATGCTCTTTAGATGAAGCCTTTCAGCTGTTAGAAGTTATATCATAGGGATCCCAAAGATCATGATGGATTCCAAATATGAGTTTAGTATATCTCAATTCTGTAGAAAAAGATTTGATGACCTGGCAATTGGTTGTTGGTGTCTTTTCATAGGATGTGAGAGATCTTGGCCAGTTTTTCTTAAGCCAGTGACCTCTCCAAAAACAGTGATAGGTCAGGAATCAAAGCATATGTCATTCTCTTTTTTGTACCACATTTCCTTGATAAATATACTTGCATGTGAAATTTTGGCTTTCTTCATAGACAGGTCAATCAATTAACAAATATTTATTGAACACCTATTATGCGTTAGGCACTGTGCTATGCTTTGGTGGATACAATGGTAAAGAAACAAACAAAAAAACCAAACCAAAACAAAAACCTAAGTAAAATGACTGGCTTTTAGGGTTTGTTAATAAAATTATATTCAGACACTACATTGTGAAAAACAATCTATTTTATTTTTGTATCCTGTCTGGGGTCCCATTTCATAAAAATAATCAATTTTTAATTTTCATTTAGTTCCTTGATTTGTAGCACTTTAAATTTTCCAGTGGTTGTTTAAACCCTAAAAACTATGCACATTTAAAATGATGCCTTGTTTTCTCTAAATTAGTATGGAATTTATTAAATTTTAAAGGGTACCAAATTCTGGAGGACTGTCTACAATTAGAAGTAGAATTAAAGTCAGCCCAATTGTTCAAACAGTGGAAAGGAGCCAGAATCCAGAAAATTAGTAATAATTGGTAAGGATGTCTCCTTCATTTGTAGTATTAGAAACATCTCAGAAATAACCCATTGAAAAGTAGTTTAAACAGAAGTTAGCATAAGTTGTTTGCCATTGTTGTTTCTATGTACCTTGAAATAAAGTATTGTAAATATAATGGATATAACCAAGTTTATATACACAAAGAAAAAGTTACACTCAGAAGGCTAGAAGGAGCAAGGATGCTAAGGGAAACACATACAATTGTGAATAAATCACACAGCTGTCCAGGTTGACGGATTCCCTGTGTAGTGCAAAAAGATTATGATTTAGACTCAAAGGATTTGGACTGAAGGTTAAAGTTGTCGTTTGTCGTTAGTGTACATATGTCCAAGTTTTCTGGGGACAGTCACGGTATACGTCTGTTGTCCTGACAAAATATTACCACCCTTTTTTAACTGTTGAGAATGTATTGGTTTGGATAAGATATTGTATGGTGACCCTAATTATTGTGACATCTATTTTCACAGTAATAAAGTATGCATAATACATTTAGTTGCAGGGTTATTGTGATAACCAGAAAAACCCTGTGGATAAGAAAGGAGTGTGCAATCTGAAATCCTTAGCAATTATTACTTACTTTCTGGATTCTGGCTCCATTCCACTTTTTGAACATTTGGACTGACTTAATTCTACTTCTAATTGTAAACAGTCTTCCAGAATTTGGTACTCTTTAAAATGTAATAAATTCCATACTAATTTAAAACAGACAAGAGATTATTTTAAATGTGCATAATAATTAAGGTTTAAACAACCATTGGAAAATTTAAAATGTACTAAAAATCAAGGTACTAAATGAAAATTAAAAATTATAAGAGATGTACAAATATGAGTGGATTCATTTGGGCATAAGGATTAAGGTGACTATAAAAAAAGAGCAGTTTTATTTTAAGCATGTCATTCTTGAACAAATTGGTATTTCTCTTGTTTGATTAGTTCTGTAGTTTATTTTCACAAAGGGTGTTGTGTTCCAATCAAGTTACAGACCATTACTATAAGAAATATTGAAATCTAGCCTTTGCTTGTGATAAGGTTAAAAGATAGATTCCTTTTAAATTCAATAGGCTAACTAAACTACGTATGAAAAATGGACCCAATGGTTTCATAATTTAATCAATTATCAATTCAGTTTTGAGTGTTCTTAGAGTTTGCTCCTTTATCATCTCCAAGAGGTACTTATGTTTCCTTCTATTAGCTTTGGAAAATGATACTTTATTATTTTTATAGGAAACTAATAGCAATCACAAATTTTAATACCTGTGAATTTGATCTTAGGTGTGCAGTTCCTCAAAGAAAAAAAAAATCATGCTACTCTACTCTCGAACCCTGTTTTATTTCAGATGACTGACTAAATCCATATAAAACGGCTGTATTCTAGCTTTTTGGATTTCTTATGGGGAGGCTGATGTAGGACTTAAGACGTTTTACTTTTACAATAAAATTTTATTAATCTGAAACAAAACAAAAAAAGCTGTTCGTGCTAATAGCATGTGAGTTTCCAACAACTTCAAAGTTTGTTTATTAATAGGAAAAAGAGACTAATTCTGCCTGAATCCAGGAAGCCATTAACTGAACATCAGGAAGACTTCTGAAACTTGACAAACAAGAGTCAAGAGCTTCAAAAATATATAGTTTCTGGGATAGGGCATTTGAGGATAATGATTATTGCTTCATAAGGTTATTAAAAGTAATGCGTAGATAATGTGTATGCCAGCATCTGGCCAATAACCTGGAATTCTGGGTAGGCACTCAGTAGTATTAGCTGAGTGAATGAGCAAGATCTGAGAAGAACGAAGAGTCAAGGGGATATAGCCTACAAAATCGTGCTCTTTCTTTATTTTTTTCTATGCCAGCCAAGACCCCCTCCCTTAAATATTAGTGCAAATGACCAAGAATAAATAAGTTCATTTGACCGACTCCAATAATTATTTTTTAAGAAGATCTATGTGTCTTTTCCATCCTTCAAATTTTTTTTACCTCCAAAATCTGAAATTGAAGATTCTGAACCACCTGGACTAGGATTTGAGGTCACCAAAAGACTCAATTTTACTATCTCCATCTACTGGCAGGGAGGAACTAGATCCAAGCATCTGGACTGGCATAGAAAAGAGGAGAAAGAACATTTAAAAGGTAAGCCAAAAAAAGAAAAAAAAACAAAAAACAGAAAACCATTTACTCTGAATTTTTAAACTTTTCTTATAATACGTTCTCTTGCACTCTTACAGAAGTAGGGTTGATAGAATGAACCATCTTAAAGCAGGAGAATTTGTCGAGGTGGTATAATATAAATCATATGATTCTTTAACATGAATGAGATTGAAGTATAGACTTGAATGCTTCTTTCCAGAATGGGACTCTTTTTCTGTCCTTGCACTTCTAAATTTCTATTTAGTGATTCCAGTACAGTTTTTACATTCCTAATAATCTTTAAACTGCAATGTCTTACTGAAACTCTCTTTTCTGTATTCCATGAAATGTTAAAGATAATTTTACCTGGTGAATTATTTTAACTGTTAAAGTGTAGAGTAGAAGTATATTTCTCAATGTGTAATTGATTGTTTTTGCGCTTGTATTTTTTCTATGCTTATTTTATAAATATTTTTAAGCCCAAAATACAGAAAATTCCTTGTTAATTGATGAGCAAAAGTCTTCGTACATATTTGTAACCGGTTTTTTTTTTTCTTTTTACTTTGGTGTTTTGCTTCTCCAACAGAAATAATTTACCTTTATAAATTGTATTGTTTCACTTTTAACAGGAAAACAAACCAACACTGTGGTTAAATTTCATTGTGTGATAACTGCTATAAAATAAATATTTTGATACCTTGTGTGGTTGTGCAGTAATGGATCTCTGTGAATTTAAACCAAGTATTTTAAATTACCAATTACAGTTGTTCTTAACGTTTATGTTAAAACACATCTTTCTATAAAAAGCCCTATCTCAGCTTGAGAATAAGAGTAACAGAGCCATTTGTCATGACAATGAATATTATTGCAATTGCTGCCATTGAATTAGGCATAAACTGTACTATTTTTCCATCCCTCCCTCCCCTCACCCCTCGCATTTGTCCATAACTATGTCCCATTTCTTTGCATCACATTCCATTTCCTTCAGAAGAGGAATGAATGCATGAATTTATAGGGAACTTGGGTGGAGAATCTTCAGCATCAAAATTACATTATGTGGGCAAGAATTTCAAGGAAATGCTGTGTTCAGACAGATGTGTTGACATGCTGGGGGGCCATGTATGCAGCTGGCCCCTGGATTTTATACTCGTATAAACAGCACAGACGCCAGCAAGGGGAATTCTCACATCTCCCTGTGGCACCTGAGATGTCCAATCTGACAGATAATTCAAAGTCTTCACTGAGATCTGAAGATTAAGAATTGGATGTTTTTGAATAATGTGGAAGAGGCCAGTGATGATGTAGTGTTAGCCCATTATCTCGCCTCGCAAGTGCAACTTTGCATGAACTTTATAAAGTCACTTTCATCCCTATTTTAAATCAAAGTGACTTTTGAACCTCTATTCCATCCTTTTGTTTCAGCTCTTATCAATTCTCTTGCATCCTATTCTTTGGTTTGATTTTAAAGCTGTTGTCATAAAGCTAAATATTGCCGAAGAATCCTGCTAATGAATATGTTAAAATCAGTTCTAGAACAAAAGATACGTAAAATCTTCGTGTCTATGCTCATTTCATCTTTTATAACATGCCAACTAGATAATAAAGTATTGTAAGCGGAGGTGAAAAAAACTTGACACACTCTGGTGTCCTGAGCTTGTCTAAAGCGGCTCTCTTAATCAATATGAAAATACTTGGCTTAGAAAAATAAAATTTAAGCACCCTGTTTTCCCTTCAAATGCAT